>JAKUAB010000083.1:0-17940 GCA_030579075.1 Taiozyma dajiaensis | reverse complement strand
TTTATTAATTTCAGTGTATTTGTATCTTTGTATCTCTCAGAAACCAAAACAAAGTGAAACTGAGGAACCTCCAGTATATACTGCCTGGCACTTGCTGAGGCTTCCACCTTAGTTATCGCCATGAGCGGAGAAAATATATAGTTATTTCGTCCCCAATACAAGCATTACCCATCAAATAATCACGAGTATAACTGAAGAATAAAACATCGCTGTTGACCTAGGTTTCCACTAAGCTTCGGCTTGAAAACTTCATCCATCATGCATAATACCTAATTCATTAAAATCAGCTTCTGTGACTCAATAATCCTAGAATTTATTACAGCAAAGCTAGATGCCAAAAGATAAAGGTAGGTAGTATTAGATACAAGTCAATTGACATCTTTTAATCAAATGGCCTGAAGTATGACCAGATAAAAGGGCTGGGGCTGGGGTTGTCGTTCCCAAAATATAATCCTGTACATTCCAGAAATTGACCTTTCAGGATTTCGTTAATAAGCCTTCCCACCCCACGTCTACACAGTCACCCAGAGAGATTTCCAAATAGATCTCTCTGATTAGAAAGAAACTGATGTTGATACTGAAGGTTCTTTACTCATATTCATAGAGGTAAATCTCATGTGAAGACATGGATGCTTCTTTGATTCTCCCCTTCTTGTTGTATTCTGTATTAATGAGAGCGATCGTTTCAAGGAGATGACGTAGTATAATTTCTCTTGGAATAATACAGCTCAGAATATGAATCCTATTATAATATATAGTTCACATGGGTATTTTTTTGTCTCATGAGAGAGTACGCGGTACTTCGTCTTAGTAGCAAGAACAGAATTTTGTCAAGTTAATTAAGTTAATTCAATTTCAAATCTGACAAACAGATTGATCTAAAGTTGAAATGCCGACGGTTAAAAATCACTTTTTTCTCGCCTTTCTCAGCACCTAGAAATTGAAGCTTCATCAAAAAACAACGTCCTTCTTAAATTAAATATTTACATATTTTCATTTCGCTCTCTGAAAATCTAGTCAGAGAAAGTTGTTCAAAGTCACCAGAAAGTAACCAACTTTAACCAATTATCTATTTGTGATAGTCCTGATATAGTCCACCTAAGACGTTCCGCGAAATCGTTAGCTCATCGCCAGAATTTTTTTTTTTCTTTTCAAAGAAATTCATCTAAAGAATAAGAGGCCATCGATTAACATCGTTTTGATTGCTTATTATCCGCACCTATAGACATATTCATATCACCATGTCAAAACAAGAGCTAACACAGGAAGAGTTTGACATCATCATCGAAGACGCTCGTTTCGGTGATCTGGAAACTTTACAAGAGATCTTTGGTGAAATTGCTCCAGAAATTCTACTCAAGATCAATGATGAACACACGAAGAACACAACTATCCATATGGCTGCTGCTAATGGCCACTTCGAAACTGTCAAATATCTATTAGGTCTTCTTTCTAAGGATCAAGCCAAAGAACTAGTTTCACTACAAAATTATCAAGGTAACACTGCATTACACTGGGCGTCCTTAAACGGTCATTTAGAGATTGTTAAGCTGCTATGTGAAGAATATGAAGCTGATGCATTTATCAAGAACAGTTTTGAACATGATTCCATCTTTGAAGCTGAAAACAACGGTAAAGATGAAGTTGAAACTTATTTCTTAAAGAAATTTGATATAGAACCAATTGGTGAGAATGAAGATGTGGATATCAAAGTGAGCGATAAAGACGCTGAAATCCAAGTTCAACCAGGTCAGGAAATTGAACAAATAACAAAGGAAACCATGGAAAATCTTCAATCCAATCAAGAGTTTTTGGAAGAGAGAACAAAGAACTTACAACTTTAGAAACTAATGAAATATACAAAATTTAATGCGAAATTACTTAAACAGGTAATTTGAACAAAGTGATCTCTAACGTTTTAGCGCAAAAGTTTCTATTTTAGGAAATTACCCTGATCACACGATCTTTCCATGTCATAGTTTCGCCACTTTGTCGCAATCGCGCTTTTTTGTCAGTCAGAAACGAAAAAAAACAGTGGAAAAAAAAATTGAAGTAAAATGAACGTTAACACAGAAAAGGGAAGATAAAGTAACCACATCAGAATCAACAAACCACACAATGTCTGCTGAAACTCCTGAAGCTGCTGTTGATCTCGGTTTCGACCCAACCTTGAAGAAAAAGAAGAAGAAGTCCACCAAATCGTTGGAAGAACCATCTTCAAATGAAGCCACTCCAGAAGTTGATGATGTTCTATCAGGTTTGAAAAAGAAGAAGAAGAAGTCTGTCAAATCATTTGAGCAAGAATCTGAAGTCAAGGTTGATGAAGCTGCCGATGCTTTAGGTGAATTAAAACTGAAAAAGAAGAAGAAGAAGACCACCATAGCTGATGATTTCGAAAAACAACTAGAAAAGGCTGGTGTCTTGGATGATGAGTCAATAAATAAAGATGAAGATGAGCAAGAACAAGCACAAGCACAAGCCAAATATGGCCTACCTTATACCGATTTATTATCACGTTTTTTCAAGATCCTATCACAAAACAACCCAGAATTAGCTGGTGAAAGATCCGGCTCTAAATTCAGAATTCCACCACCAATTTGTCAAAGAGAAGGTAATAAGAAGACTGCTTTTGCCAATGTTCAAGAAATTTCAGAAAAACTACAAAGATCCCCAGAACATGTCATCCAATATCTGTTTGCTGAATTGGGTACTTCCGGTTCTGTTGATGGTCAGAAAAGATTAATTATCAAAGGTCGTTTCCAACCTAAACAATTGGAAAACGTTCTGAGAAGATACATCATGGAATATGTCACATGTAAAACATGTAAGTCCATCAATACTCAATTGAAGAAAGAAAGTTCCAACAGATTGTTCTTCTTGGTTTGTAACTCATGTGGTTCCACCAGATCTGTTAGTTCTATCAAGACTGGTTTCTCCGCACAAATTGGTAAGAGAAAGAAGGCTGCATAGACAAAAAACTTTTGTATACTTGATTGAAATGGGAATGAATTTGAAATTTGGATCGTAGAGAATAGTATTATCATATGAGGATTTGATAAGAAATCAGAGAGAATGTAGCATTAGTTTATTAGGATTTAGGGTTATACATATGTATATGATGAAGTATATGCGTATTAGTTCTTGACATTTTCCATGATCTTACGTAGTGGTAAACACCAGCTTGAAACACCGTCGTTGCTTAGCATAAAGCTGATCAATTCATCAGATTTGAAATCCTTGATACTTCTGACAACAATAATCTTATGTGGTTCTGATAGGCCACTTTTAACCGCTTCTTGTAACTTTTTCGAATAATGATTGAATTCACGATCTTGAAGATTTGATGGTTTTGATAACAATGATTCGATTTCACTCAGAAGTTCTTCCTGTGAAACAGATGTTTCAATAGTTTTGACCACATTCTCAGACAATGGATTGGATTTGGTGGCAGTTGGTGATCGGCTAGCAGAGGGTATGGAAGGTGGTTGTGGAGATTGTGATGGCTGTGGAGATTGAGCCTTTTGAGATGCCAGATTTAGAGCTGAAGAGTGTGATACTATGCGTCTTCTAGGCTTTGAAGTTGGCTTCTTGGAGTAGTCGACAACGGGGCAGTCATTATATCCAGGGATTTGGGACTCTAGGACGTTTTGATAGGAGGTCATAGTGACGTTTAGCGGACCTTTTGTTTTCAAAGTGGTGAAACGTTGACACAAAGAAAATTGTGGTGATGAGGCGGTCAGTTTTTATGTTTCAAGTGAATTTCGCGATGTTGAAGTTAGTATACAACTAGTGAACAAACATTGTTCAATTCAGTCAGTGACGAGTTTAAAGAGGTGGGGATAAAAGTTTAAAGTATTAGGCCGTATCCAATAGTGGCAACCATAAACATAAGGCCAAATCATTTTCACTTACAAATTTGCATCATCATAGGGGAAATGTGGACCTAATTCGCAGAACCATTGAGGACAAGAAAGGACCTGAACAGGACTTGAAGATCCTGAGCTAAAAATCAAACTTATACATATCAGGTTATCTAATTATGATTTAAAGCCTGAATGATTACTTTTGATAAGATGCAGAAACCAGCTGGTGGTTGCACGTTCCAACTAGTTTCGGAGAAATGATCGGTGAAAGATATGTGATATATATACAGTTCTTGAAAGATACTACATTCAGACTAGTACTAGCAATTATCATTACTGTTACAAGCCCTTCAACGAATAATCTCTTGCTAAAATCCTAATACAGGTGATCAAATTCATAGGATCTTTGTCTATCTTGTAAACTTGCAATCTTTCCATATTTGACATCGACAACTTTGATCTATGTTGCTGGTGTTTAAGCTTTTGAAGATTTAACTAACTAAAAGCTGTTATTATATAATTAGCTGTCTGGATGTACAGGTCAAGGACCAAGGTCAGGACTCAGCAGTCTTCTAGAAGCTCGAAGTTTCCAGAATTAGCCAATGTGCAGAGAAAATTTACGATGATTGCGTACCGAAAAGTGAGATGGTGGGGACACCATAAAACTCAGTCAGCTAATTTACAAGACCCAATGACAGTTCACTGCTGAGAGACAGACGAGTGCATAGACAAATGTTGGGTGACTGGGTCGGAGGTACTCCCATATTTTTGGGAAATCATCCAAACAATCCGAAGCGGTGTAAACAAAACCACAGCAACCAGCGGACTGTAGCCGGAGGTCTCCTTCATCGGTGCGGTGCAACTTCTGAACATAAACGACATAAAACGAACGTCATTTTGAAACTTTTGCTAATATCGTCTCCACTGAATCTTCTCCCAATTTCCAAACAATAATTTGTATATGAGTTTACACTTTACCTTTCTTTTTCTGTCCGCTCATTTCCAGTCATAGACTCATCACCGTTCAAAACACCGACAAGACTGTAATATTGCTTGACCTTTCACTGTAAGGATCCACAACATCGGACGTTGTTAATGCTACAAACTGTGAGTTTGAATTTCCATGTTTTACAGCATTAATCTTTTCTTTTTAGAATTCGAACCCTTAAATACCAGCCGTTATCCGTTATCAGCCTTTCTTCATCTTGGCCTTGAGCCTCTCCAGATATTTTCTTTCATAGAGAAGCTTTGCATCACGAGACTTTCAAATCTATGGACCAACTGCCTATAGAGATACATTGGGCGATAATTCGTGAGTGCAGTGCTGAAATTCAGTTGTTGCTATTGGAATCACAGTCATTTAGAACAAAGTTTGCTTTCGGTTTCGAAATCATCACAGATCATGAAGAAGAGGGCTTCCACCATTGGAATTATCCTGAGTTCAAACGGACCATTGTCAACCCTTCCATTACTACTGTAAGCCATAAGGTCTATCTGATCGAAAAGACTCATGATCTAGACTATCATAGACATCGTATCCATGAGATCTTTGAGACTACTAAAGCCCTATTATATCTTGGCGATCTTTGCTACCCTGAAGATTATGATGAAAGACTCACTGAATTAATAACATTGGACAACGTTACCATTACCAGAGGTAGAACTGATTTGAAGTTGAACCTCATAGGGAATGTTAATTTTACAAAACTACGGTTCTTATCCATTGATTCATTGGCTTTGAACAACGTCATCCAGACAGATGGTCAACTAAGACAGAAAATCAGTACTATTCATCTTCACAACTGCATAGAGGATATTGCTGGCTCTATCTCCCATACCACATGGGAAAATTTGATCCATTTCAAAAACACTTTCTCTCTAGAGGAAAACAAAGGTCGTTTGCCGGAAGTTGCTCATCAATTATCATTAAAAGACATCTATTTCAAGAGTTTGAGATCTGCTTGCTTAACCAATGTGAATCTACATAACATCAAGTTTGGTGCTGAGACTCATGAAATACAATTGAACTTAACTAACTCCACTCAAAAAGGGCTCAAGTTTCAAAACATCTTCGTCCCTGAATTAGATCATGTGAAAATAGTGTTAAAAGATTCTTTCAATGGGATTCCAGAATTTATAAACCTCCAAGCTTCGAAAGTCAGAACCTTATCCATTATCTCAAGAGGTACTAATGACTATCAGTCTACAAATCACATATTATCCACCTGCTGCATATTCAAGAACATTGAAAAATTATGCATTGACAACACCATTTTTTCCTTGCTTAACTCCTCTGAACCCTTCATTAACAATATCAAAGAGCTAGAATACTACTTAGAAGAAAGTTCTGAAGTTGAATTGATAAACTCTACTGCCCATGAGTTCAAAAATTTGGAAAAGATATCCCTTTACATTTGTAACGAAGTTGAAGAATTACCTTGTTTTAAAGTCCCAAATCTACAAACACTATCTATCCATGCTTACTGTTCTACCCCTGAAATCGCCAATATGATCCCACTATATTACCATCAAATAAAGTCTCTGGAATTGATCGCGTCAGAAGAATTAAAATTAGCTAGTGATTTAGCTTGTTTATCACAGTTGAAAAGATTGGAAATTCATGGATCGTTTGGTTCTCAAAATCACTTGACATCTCAGAATTTGAAGTGGTCATTGCCAAGTTTGGAGAGACTTGAGTACTTCCCCAAGAGAGATCAATTATCTTCGGTGATGAGTATTGACTTACCTAATGCACCAAATTTGAAAGATATTTATATCGATTGCAAAGATATTAGTGGCGAAACCCCATACAAGCTGGTATTGCAGGGTATGACGGAACTAAGATCTCTTGAGCTCTCTAATGTTAGTGATGTTGTTTATTGTGGTGCCATGTATGAGATTTCTAAGCAAGTTGACATCAAATTTCCTAACAATGAGACACAATATGAAGCTTGCTACAAGAGGCAAAGAATGCGCTGAAAAGTGCAATCAGAACATCCTAATGAGATACGAACTTTACTTTCGATTTCCTCCAGTAGCTATCGAACCATCTCTTCAAGAATAATATATCGAACTTTAAATTGGTGCCCGGTTATTTGTCAGTTTTGAATCAACTGTGGCATCAGGGTTGTACTAATGATAGAAAAACTATATAAAACGAGGAATAATTCCTTAAATGACGGGAGTTTAGGATAATGAAGTGCGTACAAAGATAATTAGGCGCTTCCAAATATGGCTAGCGTTGCTTACCAAAGTGTTCAAAACATTATTGACAAGGCTTCAACTTTGAGTTTGAAAGGTGAGAATCCAAATACTATTGAAGTTGAAGTTAATCATCCAATTGGTGTCACAGCTGGTGCTGAGAACTCTGCTGATAAACTACCAGAGACATCAAGAAAGAGATTGGAGAAGTACGGTATCGATCTATCGAAGGGTTATCCAACTCGCCCAGAGTATATCCCAATCTATTTGGATGAAGTTGCTAAAATTAACGATCTAAAAGTTGAAGGTTACATCGAACGTGGTCAAAGTGCTCATCCAGAGAAGAAAGCATTGTTTGCTAAAGCTAAAGAGGTCAAACATCTTACCAAGTATGTGGGTACTGAATTGGTTGGTGTTCAATTGGAGGATTTAGAAGGTAAAGAACTTGATGAACTAGCGCTATTAATCGCTGAAAGGATAGTTGTTGTCTTCAGAAATCAAGACTTGTCACCACAAAAGCACCTAGAACTGGGCTATTACTTCAGTCCTTTGGTTGAGAAACATCCATTAACAGCTCAAGCTTTACCAGGTATCACTGTTGTTTGGGATAAGTTCAACAGAGGTGGTCCTTTGATTAGTTTCCAAAAAGGTAGCAGTGGTTCGTATTGGCACCAAGATTTGGATCATTTGGACCCAGGAATTTCCCATCTTCACTTAGATGCTATCCCAGAAACTGGTGGTGACACAGGTTTCATCTCAGCTTATGGTGCTTATGACAAGTTGAGTCCTGCTTTCCAGAAGTTTTTGGATGATAAAGTTGCAGTTCATAAGTCAGCTCACCCTTATTTAGATCGTAATGATCCTTTGGCTGGACCAAAACATTATGAAAGAGAGCACCCTCTGGTGTTCACTCATCCTGCCACTGGTTGGAAGGCACTGTTTTATAATCCAGCTCATACTGTCAAAATCAAAGGTTTAGAACCTGAAGAGTCAAAGACCATTTTGGATTACTTGAACGATGTGTATACCAGAAACTTGGATATCCAAGCAAGAATCAGCTGGCAGCCAACTGAAAAAGGTTTAGGCACTTCAGTCATCTGGGATAATAGAATCGCTCAACATGTTGCAATTCCAGATTATAACGATGCTTGGGAAGGTCCAGTTAGACATGGTCATAGAGTTGTCTCTCTAAGTGAACCTGTTGCCCTAGACCCTAATTCCAAATCTCAAAGAGAAGCTCTGGGCTTGAAATGAGTAATGAATAGCTCAAAATGTAAGGATGTTTTTGATTTTGATACTTTATATTTAAAGATAGTTGTAGACTTTATTCAGTATCGTCCCTAATAGGAAAATTTCGCGGGCCGGGTTTATTACTTCTTAGGCCCTAATTAAAGTTAACTTTTGATTCAATTTTGAAGAAGGTAAAAAGAACTCTTTTGGAATAGGCCACCTGTTACTCATTGGTTTCCTGAAGATGACAGAAAGGAAAGGACTCAATAACCCACAAATATCCAGAGACACACCACTCGACCGATGCTTCGAAAAGCTCTCCAAATTCATTGAATTAAACGATGAAAGCACAGATGATGCACTCACACAGTTAACAGACAAACTTGGTGATCAACAAGGCAAAGGGAGATTAGAACTTCAAAAGCAATTACTTAGCAAATGCTTCAGCTTCATTCATGAGATCCAAACAATTTCAAACTCAACAAAGCAAAAAGAGGAACTCATCTCCATATCACTTCATGACATGAAGTACTTCAATGAATTGATTAACATAATTATCTGCCAATTGATATATCCATTACTGCCCCCTGGAATCGGGATCCCACTAGAGCAAAGAAGACTAAATTCTTTCAGTCAAAAATCCAGCAAACTCCCTAAGTTGTTCAGCTCGCAAAGAGTGAGGCCAGATGAGAATTCTTTGTCATTGTTGAAAATGGTTATCATTGCTTTTAGTAAAGTCTTTAATGAAGGTGGTGATATCAGAGATCTTTTGATCAAAAGTTCTGGGTTAACGGATATTCTAACTGCATTAATTGCCCTAATTAATGATTTTGACCCCAACCTGATTAATGAATTCAATTTCTTCGAATCTCAGTCAGATACATACAATTTATTCGGTGTGTACACAGTATTGTTACAGACTGCATCCTTGAAGTACAAGCCGTTCATTAGCTCAAGACTCACAAATATCACTATTAACAGGAATAACGGAGTTATTAGCCTTCTGGACTTCATTGTGGGAATACGTGATGATGAACAAATCAACATTGAAAAGTTCAGCCATTTTAATAAGGTACTCATGTCCAAACCGAAATCCATTCCTAGTGTTGAGTACTTCACAAAGATATTTGATCAGGTATACAGTTCATTAGTGTACATTAATAGACCTGTGCTACTCTCAGTTATTGTGAATTTTGTTCGTCATGTCTACGAGCTAAACAAAAGAATTGTTCATGACTTCTTATTTAAAAGGATTTGGTCTATTTTGGATCCCAAAGTTGGTACTGATGATGTTGTGGTATCTGAGAAAGCACTTAATGATGCTGTGAATGTGCTGGTATCACTATCAAAGGAGACATCCGCTGAGTTCTTAAACGAACTGTTTTCTAAGATTGTACTGAATTTATGGGCGTACTATTTCTACCTAAAGAAGAAAAAATCTGATTATTCCAGTATTTTATCTAACATTTTGGTGTCATTCTTTACCGTTACCTCTAACAATGAATACCTGGAGAATATTGTCCTAAACCTAGCAAATTCTCATGGTGATGGATGGGAGTTCCAAACAACAATTGAAAACAAACTTACCAGTATAAGAAAGTCAAAACAACCTGCGAAACCGACCAATGAAGAGATATTTGAGGACATTGAACTCGGAATTGAGCTAGCCACCGAACTGTTAAAGGATCTAGACCATGAAGTTGTGAGAAAACAGTTTTTGATCATCTTGAATAGATGGATTTTGAAGGAGCACAAAGACCAATTCTTGGAAGATGTGAACCCGTTTGTGATGCTCTTAGATTTGAAACTTTTGGAGAGAATGAATGAATTATTCAAGGACATTCTACTTGAAAAACCTGAACAAGTTTTACAAGTGATCAAGAGCTTACTAACTGTGAAGTTCAATGATGAACCTGTTGATCCAACATCTGTCGACTCTGATGATGAGGATGAGGAACTGACACCTGATGAAGGGAACTTGAATATTTTGCTGGAGCTTTTGTCTGCAATCATTTCAGAAACTGAGCCATCACAACTGGTTAGACAGAAAGAGACATTGTTGGAGATAAGCAGAGTACTGAGTAAAAATGACTCAAATGTTCAAGCTAAATCACTATCCAAGAGAATTAATGGCATTATTGAATATGGTGAGAGTGCTCCCCCTCAGAATTCTAATGAACAGGATAAAGAAACACTTGAGAAAGCAATAACCAATATGAATGACCCATTGATTCCCATTCGTGCACACGGTCTTTACTTACTACGTCAACTCATCAAGAAGAAGTCACCAGTTTTGACATTAGACTTTGTGATTGAACTTCATATTGTCCAGTTACATGATTCTGAGCCTTTCATATACATGAACGTAATTAAAAGTTTGAATGAACTTTTAGAGTTTGACCAAGAAGGAACTCTTGAGTTTTTAGTAAACTTCTACACTGATAAGAAGAAACACAGCATTGATGATCGGTTGAAGATTGGTGAAGTCTTGCTGAATTATATTATGAAAAGAAACGAATTGCTGATTAGCTCACAATCAACTGGTATTATTGACAATCTTATTAGAAGAACTTTAGCAAGAATTCAAGATTTTGAGGAAGATGATAGAATTCGAATGTCAAGTATGTCTTTGATTGGCCAGTCATTCAGAACTAATGCCATTGGAATTCAAATCTTTATTAATGACTCATTAGATTGTGCTATAGGGATTTTAGAACTCGAGAAAGAAGTATCCATGAAGAGAAGTGCAGTTGTCTTGATAAACGATTTGATGTCTTTTGGGGGCTTAGATATAATTCCTAAAGGATATGGCTCCAAAATCAAAACTGTGTTGGTATTTGTTAAAGTCAATTCAGATGACTACCTACTCGTGGACCAGATTAATACTGTTCTAGAAAATATTGACCATTTGATAAAGAAAAAGTTTAGTTCCGATGATATTCCCCAACAGTTTGAAAGTTTACGAGTAACTCAATGAATCAAAATATTTGAGCTAATAACCTAGCGTACTGCCTCTAATTACAATTTGCTCTCATAACACACACTTATTAAATATAAACAGATTCCTCCAATCAACTCAAGAAACTTTGAGATTCCAAGAATCTTTCCAGCTTTTCTATAATCAAAGGATCAGGGGAAATTAGGTCATGGGGGGTATTCAAGATTGAGCTCAAAGATCCTACTGGTGGTTCAGGTTCGTATGAATCAGGGTTCAATCTAGGTTGACCTTCGACTGTTATCATATTATGTAAAACATATTCTTTCAATTCATTATCGATAACTTGTGCCTTTTCACCATCAGAAATTAGTTTGATGTAATCATTTGAAATTGTCTTGCCGTCTCTACCGAAGATTAGTGGTGTAAAATATGAATGTATAAGGTATAATTTTCGAGCATAGCTATAGCCATCACTCAAGTTTCCAAAAGTTGTGATTACCATCAACGCGTTTTGAGCAACCATATCACGAATTTTTTGCAAACGAGGATCATGATCGGTGAGAGCTTGATGTCCAACTTTTGCAAGTAGGGTATATTGAGCCTCTAGAATTCTATGAAGATTGTGTAAAATTAAGGGAATGATTTCGATATTGTGGCCAAAATGAGCTTTAGTGCTAAATTTATCTTGCTTTTGGCTGTCAGCAAAGTAGCAAAATTCTAAGATTGGATTGCATAGTTTGACGATAGATTTGAATGATTTCTTGAACAATTTCGTATTTGATGGACCTTCCTTATCACAGGTGAGAAGAATACGTGAGTAAATCATATAGGACAGACAATGCATGCTTAGTGAATCAATAAACTTGGCAGCCTTCAGTGTTCTAGCATATTTTGTTGAAGAATCATCACTAAGGATTTCAGCCAGCGGATTATTTTCAATCTTAACCAGAATGCTATCAGCATATAATTCATACTCTCTGATCGTTGGTGGTGATCTTTCATTGGTGAACATCTTAGTCAATGGAGCAAGTAATTCTGGAAGTGATTCTCTATAATGAAAGACATGACTTATTAGATTTTCATACTCATCATCCTCTGTTAGCAATGGAACCTGCGTTGTATACTCTTCTCTGCCAATAAACGATGGATAACCATTGTAAATTGCATCTTGATAACTGTAGTATATCAGCGAATGCCAGAGTTTTCTTTTCAAGTTGCCTGATTTATCAGAGCTAGGTGGGTCAATGTTCAAATTCATTGTCACGGCAGTTTGTTTGATGTTATACGAGCTGGACTTGCTGGATTTGAACATCCATCCGTCTAAATCACTGGAGTATCTGTGACAGTAATCCAGTAGTAATAACAGCTCAACCAGGTCGGTACTCAAGGAAAAAGCTGGAAATATTAGCTCTTCGAGACAAAGGAGCGCCAAATTAGGGGCTTCGACACCAACAAACAAGGGAACATGCTCTTTTTTACCAATTGTGTACAGAGAAAGATATGAAATTCTCATTATGCAGAGTAGAACCCCAAGTGACTGGTAATCTTTCTTCTGAATTTTACCAACTGTGAGATTCAAACGAGGACCATCATAAGAAGAGTCTAGAAAAGAATATAACTTATCTTTGTCAACATAAGGAGATGAAGCATATAATTCAGATGTGAAGAAGTGATCAACATATTGGCGAACAATTTGGGCGTCTGATAAGTACGGTTTGATTGAATGAAACTTCTCCATTCCCAGCTGGGTCAGTCTATATTTCAACTCATCAGTTTCCTTAGGACGAAACTCTATCTGTTCCTTCACAGCTGGTGGCATTGCGGTCTTTGTTTCACCAATACTCTTAACGACAGCAGAAAGGTATTTGTTCTTCTTGATAAGCGTTAGTAGAACCAAAGCCTGGTTGAACCTAACAACTTGAGAATCGCCCTTGTCAGCATCCAGGTTGCTCTTCTTCCTTTCTAGGAACTGTAGGTCTCTCCTTAATACTTCGAGTTTCTTCTCAATCCCACCAGCACCATCGAAGCTATTGGAAGATATGTAGAGACACTTCAGGCCTTCCTTTATACACCTTGAACATGGACGCTCTCTATCACACTAATGGTTGTTTTAGTAGTCCAATCAGGTTAATAAGTACCTGGTACACATACTTTGATCTTCTTTAGCCGACAATTTTCACACGAGTAGACAGTTCTCTTTCGTTTTAGCTGTGTCATTTAACTACCGATTAGGAGCTTTTGTTTGCTTTCTTAAGTGAATGTTTATGTTTAAGCGGGAAAACGTCTTAATTGTGTCAAGTTACAACCTTTAGAACCGTAAGGGCCGGGTAAACCCGGACTTTGTTAGACATTACAGGATTACAACTAAAACCCGAGCCAATGTTGTGGACAAGCTCAATTATAAGGACTATTTAGCTGAAGGTCATTATGTGATCAAAGGGTCAAAGAAACGTACATATAATCAATTCACCCCCATTTTTTGCTCAGCTTCATTGGAGACCTTTATAAACCACAGTCCATCTCCAAAAAGAAGCAAGAGGAGGGCAGATGCCAGCCCATAGAACAAGAAACCAGCTGATATAGTACAGGTCCATCCAATACCAATTGCTTTGATCTCTTCTAGAACAAATGCAATTCCAATTGCTGCAGATATGAAACAAACAACGTAGTTACCAGCAACAGCATCTCCTTCCAATTGAGGCATACACTCAACACAATAAGTATTTATGCTGGGGAAGCAAATTGTTTGTGCAAAACCTCCAATGAACATCATAATCAACGTTAGTGCCATACCTCCCTTTTCCTTTTCTAAGCACCACCCATAGATTAGAATGGTACTCGGAATCACTGCACCTAGAGTAATGAGTAAGCTTTCAACTCTGTGTTCTGGAACTCGACGATCATGCTTAACCATATTCTTCTTAGCATAGTGATCTGCCCATCTACCACCGAAAAATGATCCAAGAACATAACCAACACCAGGGGGCTAATAGAATAATCCACTGAACAAAGGCTTTGAAAGATTGAATCTAGGTTACCAGCAAAATGAAATGGACTTTATGATGCTTCACTTCACGTCTAGAATAATTGGAAAGAATGATCAGTGAGTGACCAAAATCATCCAGGAAATATTAAAACATGGTAATACCATCAAAGAAACGAGCCAATGTGAAATAGAGTTGGAGAACTCACTACTACAGCAATGGAAATCATTTTGGCAATGTAAAGAAGACTGAAATTTTATGGACCCTCTCTTAAAACCATCAGCACAGGAATGATTCACTGAACATGGGAAGATGGATATAGTTGCATTCAGCATTATCAGGGTCTTCGACGTTGATCAACAAAAGAACAATCAATTTGGATAAGGCATTGGTACCAAGGAGCTAATCGATGGTGGTTCCACCTTGTTTAAGGTGATCAGTAGCATCAAAACTGGTTTGGTGAAAATTGAGGCTTTAGCACCGTTAAAAATACTCAGATCTCGCAATTGAGGATAGGGGTAATCAAGCTGTAGAGCCATCCAATGAGTTGACACAGATGTTAACTCGATCTATCAAGAAGCCTTCGAGGTTGAAGGCAGGGGAAGCTTTTGGCAGACAATGAAAGAACTTGAGGTCAATCAGGATACTTAGCTTTTTGGTGCAAGACCAAAGTTGGAATGGGAGCTTCTGGCTCAAACTGGCAGTCAACTGAATCAAAGTCTTTTAAGGTCAGGTACCATACTGGAGAAAGTAAAGAACAATACTCTGAAGCGACTTAATCATAACTCTCAAATCCTTCTTTAAACTCTCGAACACTGCTTCTGACGTGGTTAGGGCTTTAATGGCTGAAGGAAGTGTTGATAAATCTTTTACCAGTGTTGTCAATAATGATTAATATTATCCATTATTGAAGTCTTTTCCTTCTCGTTTGCTGGCATCGTTCCTTATATATGGGTAAACATCTAATTGACAATATTGATTTGTTTTAAAATACTGGTGATTGTTTCTGGAGTCATTAGTGGCGGTTGGCTCTCTGGAACAGCTGGGTTTGGAAGAAAACAAGTGTTGAGAACCTTCTCTAAACTTTGGAACAGAGATCCCATGGTTGTAAGGATCAAAAACAGGTTACAGTTTCTCCTGGTGAATTTGAGAGCATTGGCTTTGACTTCGTAACATTAATGTTTGAGACTATGATTAGTAGAAAACTTGACTTCCTTTTCAGTCATCATTTGGTCAGTCTTTTCAAACTGGGATCTGAGACCCTTCAACATCTGGGTATAGTTGGCCAACACGAATATAGCTCTTCATTATGGATAACTCTTGCAAGCCGACAAAAGGGCAGTCAGTGAAGTGGTTGGTACCTTTGCTAAATTAACAAAGTTTCTCTAAGAATTCGATGATAACGGATTGATTGATTGACCAATCCTTTTCTTAAGACAACCTTCGTGGTAGGACACATCATTCAAGTATCAAAGAGCTCCACATAGCTTTGTCTTTTCATCATCTTTCAAAGTTTAATGTATGTGTAAGAGAAACAACACGCCAGCTTGTCAAAGTTCAAACAAAATTAGGAACAAAAACACTCCTACAAATGCCCAAATTTACTCTAAGATCATTATAATTAACAACTATTATACAAAACAAGCTGAATAATCATCAGACGGGTGTCAAAGGTTTACCTTTTGAGATGAGAAAACCCCAAAGATGAAAAGGAGCGAATAACACAGATGTGACTTAATAAAGATTCAAACATTCTTTCAATATCTTGGGATTGACCTTTGTAATGTCAATTCAGTATTCTTCAACAGTTCGATGAATGGAATCAATAAGTCCCCAAGAGTGTGATCTGTTACGGTTTCTCTTTCAAAGTAGAAACTGTGTCTGGGTGTATGGGTAGAGTAGGTTCTTTGCAATAAATCTTTATGATCTGGAACGGACAAGCGCCAACCATACCAACCCAAAGGTTAGCACCCAACGAGCCACAAAAACAATCAAAACACGGGTAATTATTAGCTGATTGTGGTCAACCAAGAACTTGTATAGTTCCGCTAAAAATGCTATCAGCGTGCCAAAAAGGATAAAGCCGCCCTGAGCTCTACTTAGATTGATTGGAAGTAGTGCAATTATCAATAAACCAACCGCAATATAAATATCCATTGTCAGTCAGCAGTCTCCAAGTTAACCCTAAATATTTTTGTGAAGATGGATTATATTCCTAAAATTAATAATATTTCTCTGACCACGACGTCAAGATCTTGAAAATATTATTACAACACGGTAGAGGCCACACAGATATAGATTACAAGTTTTCTTCAAAACACCAGCCTGGCTGTAATCAGTAGATTAATTAAAGACAGCTCTCGGGGTCTTCAGACCAATCAAGATACTTTACTTAAGAGTTTATAGCTGTCAGCCTAGTGGTTTTGAATTGAAACCAATTGTTCAACTACGTCCGAACTACAGAATTACGTCAGAAGCTACAATTTAACCGTCCAAATAAGTGACGAAAGTCTAGGCTTTGATCGAGCTGGTGGCCGAGGCTCAGAAGCAGACTTCAAGTTAGATACTACTGAAAGTGATCTTCCATGCTGGATTGCCGCATGCAGCATCATACCATCTTACTAATCATGTAAAACACTCATAAATATTGTGACCATATAACATATTATGCACCTGAAAGCTGACGCCCAAATTTTAGCAATACAATGGTCAGCGGCGAGCGCTCCTAACCTTACCATTATATATATAGATATGCCACTACGTCATTTGTCACAAATTAATCAGGGTAACTGCTAAGAACAGTCAGGACTCAGGACTCAGGGACCAAAAGGCCAGGGCTTCATAATTTCAAAAAGAGTTGAGGAGCTAATTGGGATTACGTCATCAGGGACAGAATATGAGTTTAATGAGAGCTTATTAATTATCTACCTATATTCCAGAATTTATTCTCAACTCGCTTCTGGAAGGCAAACTTCAAGTACAAACACCAGAAAGCCCCATGTCAGTACATGAGCGCTACCCGAATGAACAACTTGTTCTGCCTTTGGTACGCGACATTAATGTTACCAAAGAGTTGAACGACTCTGCCGCTGATATCTACACTGTTCCATTTGAAGATTTGTTCTTGTTATACCTCAGCTCATCTATTAAAGAAACGGTTATGGAGACGAAATCCACTTACAATGTGCATAACACTACAAGAACACCATTATCAGGCAGTGTTCCCCTTTTCACCACAGGAGAAAACATAGATTTCCAGTCTGGACGTTCGATAGATCCACCTGTCAAGGTCAATGTCACTCTTTCCAGCGATGTCAACTACTTCTTCCAACAATATGATCTCTGTGGTCTTACAATCGGTGACTTGAGAGCCATCAAGAACAGATACGATATCAACTCCAATACTGGTGATGTTTCCTCGTTGAGATCAAAACTGTTTTACGCTGTCTTCTCCTCACATCAGGAGAAAGCTTTCTCAGAGGGATATTTGGAGAGCTACTTGTTTCGGAAAGCTATGGATCCAATATCGGTTCTGCTTGACTACATGCTTAAAAAGCACAATGAAGGGTTAACAGCTGCTGATGTTGAAGGGGCTTACAGTGACGTTGTTGAGAAGCTGAGGGCGCATTCAGTGAAAACTCCCGACTCCAAGAAATCAACCCCATTGAAGACGGTTCAAGAATTAGTTTCGGGACAGGCATCATTACGAAGATTTGGTATTAAA
>JAKUAB010000082.1:0-18452 GCA_030579075.1 Taiozyma dajiaensis | reverse complement strand
TTCTTCTTCTTCTTCTTCTTCTTCTTCTTCTTCTTCTTCTTCTTCTTCTTCTTCTTCTTCTTCTTCTTCTTCTCCTTCTTCTTCTTCTTCTTCTTCTTCTTCTTCTTCTTCTTCTTCTTCTTCTTCTTCTTCTTCTTCTTCTTCTTCGTCTTCTTCCTCACTCTCCAAGTCATCGCTCTCTCTGACGTTCAATTGCAAAAATTCCCATGGGTGATCTGGTAGGCCACCAGTGATTGAGCGTATGACTTTGAGTTTAGCATCTTCAGAAACGTCAGTGAACGCAATCTTATCTCTTGAAAGTTCACCAACGTCATCTCTGTGACCCACGGACATCCCAACTCTAACTAACGTCTCCATTGAATCGTGAGAATTGGCCAACAAATCTGAGTCAAAGGACATGCATTCTTTCTGAAACAACGTGACAATGGTTGAGCCACCAAATTTGAAATAACCCAGTTCATCAGATCTCTTGACAGTGTCACCTTTATTCACGGTAAGCACTGTGGAACCAACCATCATGGCACCAACGGAGACGAACATAACACGGCCAAATTCCTTGGTATCGATTGGAACAACAACACGGACATTATCACCAAATACATCCAAATCTGATCTGATAGCCATTGGGTTAACAGTATAGTATTCACCTTGAATATATAAGGGTTCAGCGATCAAACCGTCAACTGGGGAATGGAATCTATGATAATCTTGTGGTGCTAATCTGAAGATTGCAACCGAACAATTCTCAAATGCTGGATCATATCTTTCGCCTAATAGCTTTTGAACAGTAAATGTTCGACCCTTGATCCATAATTTCTTTGCTGTATCGACGTCTTTGAAAGTAGTGCATCTTGAATCAGCCGGAGAGACAACGACTCTTGGGTCTTGAGATTCTAGTAGTCTTGAACCAGGTTTCAAATTTCTATAAAAGAACTCATTGAAAGTTTTGTATTCAACATCTTCACATTCTGATAGGTCTAAGGCATGAAACTTGATGAAGGATTCGATGTCTTTAACTGAGTTTGGATGATCAAATTTGGAACCTTGTTTGATAGATAAGTTTCTCAGTGCATTTTTAATACGTTTTGTGTCTGCACCTTTGCCCTTGTACAACAAACGAATACCAAGCCGGACATATAGTGACATTTTTTCTTCAATGACAAATCCAGTATCACGATCCTGAACCAAGATATTGGCGTTGTTTTTACCATAGGCGTATTTCCCGTATGCAAACTTAATTAACACCTTTGAGTACCACCTCTTGGATGCAAACCCTGCTGTGGCAAAGCTCTTAAGTCTATCACCTTTGGAAGAGCAAATAGCCACATGCACAACCATGTCAGTTTGCTTTCTTTTTTGACAAATAGGGCAACGGTCAAGTTTGTATGAATGTTTCTCTAGGACATTGTTGATCTCTGAAATGGTCAACGGCTCTTCCATGGTCTTGTCATTCGCTGTGTAGAAACTCACAAAGTTTTCTTCAATGTTGGCATCCTCTAAAAATGAGGTCAATTGGACAATATCTAGGTCTTTGCCGTTAATAGAATGTTTTATCAATGCTGTTCTCCACAAATGGGATTTCAAGTCTGAGTATGGTTGGAACTTGATTCTGAACTTCAAAACTGGGTCATGCTCAGACTCTTTATAAAGCTTTAACTTCAGATCATAATCGACAAAATCGTCTTCATGGATAATTTCAGAGAGTGTGATGGACCCAGATGCGACTTTGTCATGGAATGAGAAATGATCCTTATCCAAGATGTTGAAGAAGAGATCATAATTGGTTTCTTTAGTAAGAACTTCAAACGCCAGACATTCATTGAAAACTGGCTTTAGAGTATGCTTTCGCCATGAAGTTCTATATGTTTTCTTGCCGAAGGAGATAACAACAAATGGATCCATATCGAAAGACTTCTTGATCAAGTTCCTGAACGGTGGTAAACCTGAGGCTGAGATGATTTCAAGAGTAACAACACCAGCAATACCATCTCTAAATGACTTCATACGCCGAATGGCTTTGTTAGTCGAGGTACGGCGTAGAAATTCTTGAGGAATGCTCAAATGTGGACCTTCTGATATTGACACATCACTACTGTAATTTGATTCATAACTTGAATAGTTCAGTTGTGAAGAAGGGACTTCTAACAAGCCAATTCTTGAGCCCGGGTTTGAACTACTGTTGATGTCAATCTTCTTTATATCATCCAGCAGAATATCATTTTGGTCCTCCGCCAACAGGGATTCAACATCAGTCTCTGTATCACTGTAATAGTACTGGTCATCGACTCCGATGGGCTTCTTGTTCACCAGTGTGCTCTGCCATTGTTTGAAAACTGAGATCGTGTCGGATTTACAAACTAGTTCAAACCCAACTTGGATGGAACCTGTGGCAAATAGATTTTGTGATTTAGATGAATGAAGGGAGTACCATTTAGGTGCAATCTTGGTTCGCAGTACACCTGTCTCTGAATCTTCAAATAGGTCATTAACCGAGAGACGAAGCTCCCCTAGGTAATTGGAATATCGGTTATGCTTATCAAAGACTGCAATGTGTATGTTTGGAGAATTCACTGCGTATCCTGTCAAAGTCAAGGTGTGAGATGAATTCCATACTGGACTAGCCGTGCGCTTGATTTTATGGGTTCTCTTCAATTGTCTCCCATTGAATGCTATCCCAGCGACCTAAAAGGGGGGTTAGTCTCCCATTACAAAGCGAAAGGGCATTTCAATTCCAGGCTTTGGAGACACTTACCACATTACAACTTCTTGCATCGGATATCACTAGGTCCTTGGCCTGTGGAAGGTTTGTTAGTTGAGAATCTTCGCAGAATTGTATTGAATAACCTCACCTGTATGACATCTACTCGGAGCTGAAGTCTCGTAGGGCTCTTTCTGTGTCTTCTTCTCTTTGGGATGATCCTCATTGGGTTGCTGAACGAACATTACGGATCGTTGAGAGCGAAGTCACTTTTATTTTGACATTTTTAGGATGGGCACTGTCAGAACAATATTCCAAGTTTTCGCATGACAAAACGAGTTAGTCACAAACACAATGTCTTGATTTCTAGAGAAGAAAGACCTTGCCCGTAGTTTTTAGTCGCACCTCTTCCATGGTTTTTAATTTTCTCTCTGTTCTGAGGTTGGTGTCCCTGTCAAGACCAGTAGTCCACATCCATATCCATTCCCCGTCCAACTCCCACATCCAACTCCCCCATCCTCTGGACTCAACCCGCGAAACCTGAAAATTTGATAAATCACCATATCTTGACAACAAGCCTATATCAGGTCTGTTAATATCTTCACGTCCTCTTCACCATGATAGATGAGTTCCTAATCTTCACGCCCAGTGGGATAGTGCTCTACAAGTACACCCCTAGAAAGATCCCTGAAACCATTGTCAACTCTCTTATCGCAGACGTGTTCATCTCAGACAATACTAAGGGCGTCAACGATGACCTTGATGTGGAGACATACACCACCAACGGCTACACATTAAAGTATAAGACTGTACATAACCCAAGTCTGGTTACCGTGGTAGTGTATCCTTCTGCCACGCCATTGAAATATGGTGAAAAGTTGGTCGAAGTCGGTTCCACTTTATTCAAAGAATTGTACGGCTCTCAACTGTTGGAGAACATCAGTAACCAACAACCACTATTGACTGGTCTTGAAGAGGAAAATGACAAGTATGACAGATACTTTAAGCTAAAACTACAGGAATTCGGAAAATCGAATCAGGAAACTGAGCAAGAAGTTGAAGAATCTCCAGGAACGAACACGCCTGTCAAGAGAGACTCCAAATCCAAGACACCTGCTTCAAGTAAGAAGAAACTGCGTAAATGGGGTATTGATGGAGCTGCTGAAGAAGATGATGGTCTTGATCTAGACTTTTCTTCCAATGATCTGTCGAAATCAGTCAATGCTGCCGTTACTGTTAAGATTGATAAGGATAACTTTGGTGAGAAGAAAGCAGGTAACTTCTTGGTCAAGGATTTAAACGATGAGATTGATGCCTTGTTAAGCAACTCTAAGAAGAAGCAAGAAGTCAAAGAACCATTCTCCTTTTTAAAGAAATTCACCGGTGGTAAAACTATCACTTCAGAAGACATCAAAACCACATTAGTTGAATTACAGAACCACTTGATCAGAAAAAACGTTGCACCAGAAGTTGCTCAACATCTGACTTCCAATGTCGAAAAGGCTTTAGTTGGCTCCAAGACTAAGAATTGGACCAGTATTCAAGCTACTGCCAAAGAAGCCCTGGCTAAAGCTCTTACAAAGATCTTGACCCCAGGTACATCCATCAACTTATTAGAAGACATCAAGAAGAATAAAAAGCCGTACGTCATCTCCGTGGTTGGTGTGAATGGTGTTGGTAAGTCCACAAACCTGTCCAAATTAGCCTTTTGGTTACTACAAAATGATTTGAAAGTGTTAATATGTGCCTGTGATACCTTCAGATCTGGTGCTGTTGAACAATTACGTGTCCATGTTAACAATCTTAAAGACTCCTCCGAGAACAAGGATCAAATTGAGCTATTTGAAGGTGGGTACGGTGGCTCTGACTTGGTAGCCAAGATCGCCAAGAATGCCATCGAATACGCTAAGAAGAACGAGTTTGATATAATCTTGATGGACACTGCAGGTAGAAGACACAATGACGCAAGATTGATGGCTCCATTAGCATCTTTCGCTAAAGCTGCGAACCCGAACAAAATCATCATGGTTGGTGAAGCTCTAGTTGGTACCGACTCCGTACAACAAGCCAAGAACTTTAACGGTGCCTTTGGTGCTGGTAGAAACTTGGATTTCTTCATCATCTCCAAATGTGACACCGTTGGTGATCTTATCGGGACAATGGTCAACATGGTCTACGCCACCAACATTCCGATCTTGTTTGTCGGTGTTGGTCAGACTTATACCGATCTACGTACACTAAGTGTTGACTGGGCTGTCAACATCCTAATGAGTTAATTATTGCGTTTTTGTTTGTGTTTTATCGTAAATTCTTTTCCTATTAGAAACTCCAAATACAGATACCTTCCTAATCTGGACTTTTTCCCTCTTTTTCCAAATTTCTAAAACTTTCGCGTCTCGAAAACAAATTGATTACAATTTAGAAGCAAAAGACTAACGTTTCGCCAACTCTCATCAGGACTCACGTTGGAAGACTTGCGCCTCTCTTGACAGCACAGAAACAGCTAATTGTGCCTCCCCCGACCACCACATACCCTCCTGCAGCTGCCCTGTTCAACATCGCGCCACTTATCACGATTCCACCATTGAGTTTGAACAACAACTTTTGACAGGCCCCATATCTGATCGGGTTACAATAACAATTTCATCATTCAAACATTTCCAAGATAACAGACTCACTCTTTGTCTCATTCAGGTACGCTACTGAGGAAATGCGAAACGCTCAGAAACGTTCCAATTCCAAGCCCTCGTCGGACGACGAAATTCACACTGCTGGTCGTCGCAAGAGATCAAGAATCAACTACGCAGAGGTGGAGAACAACTTCCCCAAAATTGGTGATGAAGAGAGCGATGAGGATAATGATGATGTGGTAAAATCTGAGAAAGAGAACGACATTTCCGAAGAGGAGACCCACAACAGTGATGATGATGATGATGATGATGATGACTTCGATGAAACACCAAAGAGGCAAAGACATAGACAAAAACAAGCCATAAAGCAGAGGAGTAAATCCATCCATGCCAGTGACGACGATGCATCTTTTGAGTCCGAGAGTGATGATGAAGAAAGTGAACTTGCAAGCGATTATGATGATAACTTCACTGAGAGTGAAAAGAGAAGAGTTGATAGACAATTTGTCACCAAAGATGACGATGACGAAACTGATGATTATGCATATGGCTCATCACGTACGAAGAAACTAAAGAAGAAGGTCAGATCTGAAAGAAGGAAAAAGAGCTTGAGAAGGAAGAGTTCCCGGAGATCCTCAAAAAGACGTGTTGTTTCTGATGAGGATCCAGATACATCAGACCACCAGACCAATGAACGAGTTAAGGATGGAGATGAATTAGATGACATAAAACAGGAAATTGAAGATCTGAAAGGTTCAGATGATGAGACTCGTCAGACCAGAGCAAGAAGAAGAGCTGGCACTCTTAATGAAGATGATGGTAAGCCAAGATCATTGCGTGAACGTAAGAAAGACGTCAATTACGCTATTCCACCTCCCCTGAATGAAAACCTGGAAGGTCTGAACGCTGATCCATCCATCTTCGCTCCCTCTACTCCAAGAAGAAGAGCTGCCCCAACCAAGCCTGTCTGGAGTTTATTCCCAACAGGTGGTCCTTTCGGTGGTGGTGATGTCACATCTATCTTTGGTAAAAACTATCCAGGTACCACAGGCAATGGTAGTCTTCTAGCTGCTGGTGCTGATGACGACTCCTCGGATGATGAAATCCTTCCTGTAAATGGTACTTCCAACAAAAGAAACTCTATCAGCGCTCCTGTTCCAACAAAGATCACGAAGAAGAAGCAAACCACTGCTGATGCTGATCCATTAGGTGTTGATATGAACATTGATTTCAGTGCTGTTGGTGGGTTAGATAACTACATTTACCAACTAAAAGAGATGGTCGCGTTGCCATTGTTGTATCCTGAAGTCTACGAAAAGTACAAGATTACACCACCAAGAGGTGTTTTGTTTCATGGTCCCCCAGGTACCGGTAAGACATTGATGGCAAGAGCATTAGCTTCAAGCTTCTCCTCTGGTGATAAGAAGATTACGTTCTTCATGAGAAAAGGTGCTGATTGTTTATCCAAATGGGTTGGTGAAGCAGAAAGACAATTACGTTTGTTATTTGAAGAAGCTAAGAAACAGCAACCAAGCATTATATTCTTTGATGAAATCGATGGTTTAGCACCAGTGAGATCTTCCAAACAAGAACAAATCCATGCTAGTATTGTCTCCACTATGTTGGCTCTGATGGACGGTATGGATAACAGAGGTCAAGTCATCGTCATTGGGGCCACTAACAGACCAGATGCTGTGGATCCAGCCCTTCGTCGTCCTGGTAGATTTGACAGAGAGTTCTACTTCCCATTACCAGATATCAAATCAAGAAAGGAGATCTTACAGATCCACACAAAGAAATGGGATCCTCCATTGTCTGATGATTTCTTGTCCAAAATTGCTGAAATCACTAAAGGTTATGGTGGTGCTGATTTACGTGCCCTATGTACTGAAGCTGCCCTGAACAGTATCCAAAGAAGATATCCGCAGATCTACTCATCTAATGAAAAATTGAAAATTGACCCATCCACAATCACTGTCTCTGCTAGAGATTTTATGAAGGCTGTTGAGAAGATCGTTCCATCTTCAACCCGTTCTACTTCCAGTGGTTCTGCTCCATTACCTGAACATTTAACATCGTTATTGAAGAAACCTCTAGATGTTATTACTCACAAACTGGACAAATTGATCCCAAGAATCAAAAAATTGACATCATTAGAAGAAGCACAATTTGTTGATCCAACTGAAAACGACAGCGATGGTGGGTTTGCCAAACAAGAATTTGTGAAATTGCTAGAAGCCTCCAGAATCCATCGTCCAAGATTATTAATCACTGGTCTTCCTGGTAATGGCCAACAATACCTGGGTTCTGCCGTGCTGAACCATTTGGAAGGTTTCAACGTCCAATCATTAGATCTCGGGTCCTTGTTTAGTGACCCTACCAGAACACCTGAAAATGCCATCATTCAAAGCTTTATTGAGGCTAGAAGACACAAGCCTTCCATTATATATATTCCTAACATTGACATTTGGTTTAACACTATCCCTGAAAGCGCAAAGTCTACATTGGCCGGTCTATTGAGAACTGTGTCATCGAATGAAAGAATTCTGTTATTGGGTCTTGCTGAAACTGAAGATGAAGAACTACATCCTGGTTTGAAACATCTTTTTGGTATCTCAGACTCCAACTATGTTAATTTGGAATTACCAACGGAAAAGGAAAGAAAGGCTTTCTTTCGACCATTATGGGATGCATTGAAACTACCACCATCAGAGTACTTGGACACAAGAAAGAAGAGAAAATTGGAAAAGTTGGAAGTCGTTAAGGTATCTCAGGAAGAGAAGGCTGAAGACTTGAAATCATTGGAGAAGTCAGACATGAGATTGAAGAATACTTTGAAAATCAAACTGTCGGGTCTAATGGATCTATTCAAGAATCGTTACAGAAAATTCAAAAAGCCAATCATTGAGCCTGTGTTTCTGATCCACTTGTTTGAACCAGTTCCAAATTGTGTTGCTCCAGCTTACACCAAAGAAGGTGACATGATCTTGGAGGTTGCCACTGGCCGTCGTTATTTCAACATGGATCTTGACACCATTGAGGAAAGACTATGGAATGGATTTTACTCTGAACCAAAACAATTTTTGAAAGATATTGAAATGATCTATTCTGATGCCGTGACTTCTCAAGACCGAGAAAGACTAATCAAGGCCTCTGAAATGCTAGCTAACGCTCAAGTTGGCATTGAAGAGATTGCTACTCCTGATTTGACTGAACAATGCAAGGGTCTACGTCAAAGAGAAAATCTAAGATTAAAGAAGTATGAAGAAGAGAGAGGGGAAATGCCCGAAATTCAAGAAGCTGCTAAACCTGTTTTACAAGCGATCAAAGATCCTGATTTGGTAGATCCGGTTGACTTGAATGGAGAAGCCACTGTAGCAAGCCTCCCACCTGTCCGTGAAGATGGTGAATTGCCAGATACTACTCTACTTGAACCTCAAACTGAAACCAACCCATTCATTGAACCTGATATTACAAATGGTGATAAGAGTATTATTGTTGACCCAGTCACCGCTGGCATTCCATTACCTTCAGCTCCAACTGTTGAGACTATTTTTGGAGGGCCTTCGGGTGCCCCAATTGTGGAATCTACTCCATTACCAACCATTCCTGATGAGCCTCAAGAACATGAGAAAGAAGAAGAAGAAGAACCTGAGGTTCCAAATCCACCATTTGAGTTGGATCAAGGTAGAGTGGAAGAAGTTGCCAAATCTTTAGTTGTTGAATCTTCCGGTTTGACTGTGGAGTATTTAGAACAAGTTAATGCCAAGTTGATGGATGTTTTATGGGAAGACCATCACCAATGGAACAGAAATCCAACATTGGAGAAGATCAACTCTGAAATCTTCAAAGTCAAAGAAGAATTTCTGACTTGAATTTCTGACTAGGACAATGGAAAAGATTTGTTACGAACTGTCATGACATAGAATATGATTATAAAAAATAAATATACAATATTAATGTCAGAGGCTATAAACAAGATGTAGACTATGTGCGATTATTTATTCAGTTGTTCGATGATCTTCGAAGCTCTTAAGACAGTATGGTCACTCCCTGCTTGGCCTATTAGTTGTAAACCAACGGGAATATTGGATTCTTTTGTGTACCATGGGATGGAAATAGCAGGTAATCTGGCCAGCGAGGCAGGGACAGTGAATGTATCATTCGTATAAAGGTCCGTCGATGACTGTATTTCATATTCTTCTAGAGTCGGTGCTTGTGTAATTGAAGTTGGTGTCAGCAGTAGATCAACACCTTCTGGATTTCCTTCAGTAGCTGTGATAGCATTATTGGCCCTGAAAACTTGATTAAACTCATTTTTCAGTTGGCTTCTCAATAATTGGGCTTTTAAGAAATGGTTTTTAAAAGAGTCAGCATTCAAGTTAAAATTACCCAGGATGATTCTATTCTGGACTTCTATACCAAACCCCAGTCTCCTTGTCTTTGCATAGTTGTTCTTATCCGAGTCTGATCTGAACCCGTACCGTATACCATCGTATCTAGCCAAGTTTGAAGCAGCCTCAGCTGGAGCTAATGTGTAATAAATAGGAAGAGCGTATTTGATAGTTGGAATGGAAACGGATACAATTTCATAATGTTTGGACAACTTTGTTAGTGCTTCTCTCCATGCAGCAGCTACTGGTGATGATAAGTTGTCCAAAATGAATTCCTTAGAGACACCAATTCGTAATCTTGATGGAACTTCATTGTTGAAATTCCGTCTGGTCTCGTTTGGAATAGACGTTGGATCCTTAGGATCGTATTTATCCAATTTTTTATAGATTGACTCTATAACATCTATATTCTTGGACAAGATGCCAATCGTATCCAAGCTTTGAGCATAAGAAATAACGCCCCAACGTGATAAACGACCATAAGTTGGCTTGAAACCATAAATACCAGAATATGAAGCAGGTAATCTGACCGAGCCACCAGTATCAGTACCCAAAGCAAAATCTACAATTCCGGAGGCAACCGCAGCAGCTGAACCACCTGAAGAACCACCAATGACTCTTTTTTCATCTGGATACAATGGGTTCAATGTTGGGCCAAAATAAGAGTTTGTATTACCAGACCCCATCCCAAACTCATCCATGTTGGTTTTCCCAACTATCAAAACATCGTCTTTCAACATAGAGATAACGCTGGCCTCGAAAGGTGATTTATAGCCCAGCAACATCTGTGAGGAACACGTAGTGGGTTCTTCCAATGTCACTATGTTGTCTTTGATAGCAGCCTTCAATGGGGCATTAAATCCCGCCTGGAGCTGTGACTCGGATCGCAGCGAGGTGAAGATGTTGTACTTTTCATTAACACTTCTCAGTGATTGCAGTAAGACTCTTGCAGTGGCCATTTTAGGCTGTGAACTAAGGTGCATTCTGGTTGAAAACAGAAGATGTTAACTTTATGTGCCAAAATAGTTCTTGGAAGAAGAAAAAAAAAATGGTTGTTAAACAAACAAAATAGATCACCAAGACATCAACAAGAAGGTTACAATTTGCCACCAGAGCGCGTGAAAATGTCCAAATTTGCTGATTTTGAGGGAATTGTGAGTGTCTGCTTATCTCTAATGAAAGATGAGGAGCTAACAGTTGACCAGGATCTTGAATCGAAAGAAATATATGAAACCTCAGACGTGGAGGATGAGTTAGAAGTGAGTACGCATCCTGTTCAATTAGGAGCTTTAAGATGCTAACAATTGGGGATAGTTAAAGGTGAACGATTCCAAGAGACGTGACTCGATCACGGAGGAACAATTTGATATCATCAACAGCCGGAAGAGGTTTGAGAACCAGTTCATAGATTCACATGTCACGGATTTCTCGGATAGGATAGATAGATTGGATAGCTATGAAACATACAGTGTAAAGGAAAGTACGAAGAACAAGCTAGAGAGAATAAGGAATGAGATTTCTGAGCTAGACACTGAGCTGAACCTTGAGGATCAGGAATCCGAAGAGTTACAGAAGTTGAAAGAACTGTTTAACAAGCTGAACAAGAAATCTAAGGACAGAAAACTGCTATCTTTACAAGTTAAAGCTGAAACTATAGAGAAAATAACCACTACTGAGAAGTCATATAAATCATACCCACAAGAATATCTGCAAATAGAAGAAAAAATCGCCAAATTAGAAAAAGTTATTGGTTTCAACTTCACTCCTGAATCTTCTGTTCAATCCATCGTAAACGATCTATTCAGAAAGTTTAAACTATTGTCAAACGATAAAGAGGAATTACAAAGAATAGACCAATTAATCCAAGATGTGAACTCCAAACTCGAGAAATCCATTGCTGTGAGAAGGAACGTTGCCATTGATAAAGCCATTGAAGAAGGCGTCAAGATCCACGACATATATACCAAATATCAAACAGTGGAAGAATTAGTGGATGAATTACCGTTTATTGTGACACGCTTGGAATCCCTGAATGATCTCCATAGAGACGTGAATAACTCTGTGCAGATTGTCGAATCATTAGACGACCAAATTAGCTTTTTGAAGCAGGACTTCCAAAAATGGGATGAATCATTAGCTACACTGGAGACAAAAGTCAGTGAACTGAACCTTAAATTTGAAAACTCCAAACTCACATAAATAATCATATTAAGAAAAAAATATTATTCACCAGAAGGACATCTGAGCTCTTTGACCTTGCATTTCTATCATCATTGTAACTGCAGAAACCCAAATATCACCGATATAATTATAGTCTATAATCTCCTGATCATCAAATTGTACGATCCTTCCCTGGTGAAGCTGATTTCCCAGCAGCACTCTAGCTTTTGCACAGTACTGGAATGCTTCACAGGCTGCCATGTTCAACCAAGATCTAGTCTTTTTGGTGTCTTGCTCCTGTGACTCTTGCAAATAGTAATCGTCCAGATTAGGTGGAATTACTACGTTGGCCATATGCACTGGACTTCTATACTTTGTCATCAGCTCCATGGGGGAGATGACACCATCAAAGTATTGCTTGTCTCTCAAAGGTGAAGCTGCTTTCTTACAGATTTTGATTCCAGAATTAACCCAAAGCAGCTTGTCACGGTATAAATGAACCGGTTGCACAGCACAGGCCTGATATGAATCGAGATCAATTGTCCCATTGACAGCTTCACCAAAAGTACCAGCAGGATATTCATTGACATTAAAGTGGTCATCTCCATTCACCATCATGGAGATCCAGAAAAACTCTTTGTCTCCCCATACTCTCTTGAATGCTGTATCCCATAATTGGAACTGAGCTGAGTGTAAGATGGACCCAAAATGTTTTTTCCTGTTCAAAAGCACTACACCTGATTCCAGGTAATGTATAAACCCTCGCATATAGCGATTCGAATCATGTTTGGTCTTTTGCGCATTGATGCCAAAGAAATGCTGCTCGGCATTTGTCGGTGTCATTTCACGCCAAAAGTAACGATCATAATCAGAACTCTTCTCAAACAGTTCACGATCTCTGAAGAAAAAGGCACCCGTTGATTTATACTCTTCTAATTCAAAGAAATCCTGTGGTGGGATGAAGGGAACAACGTCGGCATCCATTAGAATGATCTCCTCGTATGATGGAAACAAAGTTGCTAGTACTTTATTGCTGAAGTTTTTGAACTTTGTGTCAAAAGATGAAGTGATATGTTTCTTTATATCTCTGAACTTGACCTCCAATGGAGGGAATGAACGATTTTTGGTGATTAGAGTTCTTTGGAAATTCTCATGGTCAAATATAGGCTTGAATGCATCATGTTCTTTGGACAGTTTCACTCGAGCCAAATCTTGTAGTTTTGCTTGCTTTTCTTCACTCAAGTCACCTCTATGAATGATCTCAATTGGTATAATGTTTTCCAAGGCTCTAAGTGCAACGAATAAAGACACCAAATTCTCAGAGTGACCATTATAAGCAGTGATAACAATGGCGCACATATTCTTGGAATTATGTGCAAGTTCTTTTGTCAAACATCTACCATTTTTGGATTTCTGTAACCATGGAAATAGAACTTCTTCACTCAGAGAACACATTTGTTCATCATTGAAAGTTTCGTGATGGTTTACAAAGCAGTGGTTGAAGATTCTCGTGGAAATGGCTTGCTGCTTAATGGCATTGGTCACACGGGAACCAGCTTCAACGTGTTTTGTGTATTCTTTCTTCCAATCAGCAAGGTGTTTATCAGTGATGGGTGGGTTAAGCATTCCTGGTGACATTTCATGTTGTTGCTTCTTGGACGTTAGAAATGAGTCCTCAGTAATTGGGTCATAGACGTAATTGGAGTACTGAGTCGTTTTATTCAAATCAATAAGCTTCTGGAAGAAAGCACGACAGTTGACTGAAATTTTATGGATTGTGATATCCTTCTGTTGCTCCACCTTCTCTATTGTTTCTTCTTCTATTTGAGGGTCTTTCTGCAAGATATTGAACTTGTACAGGTGCATGGATATGGAGAGCACTGTGAGTAGGGCACTGAGCAGGACCAGAAATCTCAATTTGAAGCGCAACATGTGCTTGGTTGTGGGTTGCGAATTATGTCTCTTTGGAAACTTGCAGACCAAGAGGCGTAGAGATAAGGAACAAGATGATGATCTCTGGGTATATATAAACATCTATATTTATATAATATATTTATATATATCCGCAGAGACATTTGAAGAGGGAACCTCCTATGCATAGACATAAAGCCGCAGAATACATTGAACATCAAACAGGGGCATCTATCTGGTGCCACGGGTGATAAAGGCACAAATTGACCATTCATCAAAGACTTGAAAACACAAAGACAGCACCCGTGACCGTGGGTACATCATACTATCCTGAACTCCCGAGCTAGCACGTTATTTCCAACAATTATGTAGTATACAAGAGGCGGTTTTTAACTGGATTTGACACTTTTTTGGTTCCTGAGATTTACAGCAAAGATTCAGGTACACAATTTTCTACATATATATAAAAGATGTCGATCTGTGCATAAAGCCTACTTAGTACTTACTACTCAGTGAAGAAAGTATGGACAACGGCGTCTTGGTTAGAGACTTCGTGAACCTTTTTAACAGGGTGGGCAGTTACAAGGCGGTTTAGGATCTTTCAAAGTGGCTCACTCTCCTTTCTTTCTACCAAGGCTAAAGCGCTTCAACAACCAAGAGTATACCAGCAATTAAACCGGCCCCACCGCTCACATCTAGAAAAGGAGGAAAAGACTCGACAACTTCAGGATTTTCTCTATAAATTATGGCATATCATTCTTCAATATAGGTTAAGTGGTTTTGGACATTAGGACTGAAGGGTAACCATAGTAACCTAGCAATCTTCAAGAACAACCCAAGAACTGTAAAAATAATCCTCAATGCCCTACACTGAATCTGGCTTTCATTACAGGCCGTTTTAGTTATTTCTCCAGTATTCCGGGTAACCCTTCACTGGATCTACTTTAGCAATGTACTCTACCAGAGATTCCATTTCTTTGTATTCGTTACATATTATAATAGAGCAACCAAATAATCCATCAATCTACCTTCCAAACTAGTACCACTAAATCTATCCTATCAGATGCTGGTCAGCCCCTTGGATTACGTAATACGATTGTTGGTATAGACACTCCTACATTATAAAAAAATTCGCGAACTTTACCCGGACTGTGACCTCCTCACCCAGGGGCCACGGCCCACCACCAGCCCTAAGTAAAACGGCGAGGAAGCTTTTATGAAAATTTACAGTCCATTTACAGTCCCTTCAATTCCCACCAGTAGCCGAATATACCAACCCTTGAGCTCTTCCTTTGCAGAAACTCAAGAATTGTGTCAAAATATATCTGAAAACAAGGTTTCTAGCTTCGACAATGCTGTAAAGGCTCAATATAAAGGTTTGTGACACGCAACTTTTCTCTGTGGTCAGGGACTAAACTCACTGTATTATTTTACCCAATTGGGCAGTTCCACTGGAAACTTCATGAGAGCCGGTCCAGGCGCTGCGTGGGCCAATTGCTCTGCGCTTGGAGCAAAAAAAACGACTCATAAAAAATAAAAAGAAAAAAAAAGCATTTTCTGGGGAAGGGCCTCGACTCGAGGAGAAAATTAAATCGGGGACTAGTCTGAGGTTCAACTTGAACTGACATTAAGGTATATGACTGCTAAGATTGATCTCCTTATATATAATTCGATATGATTGTTTGTATATGTCTCTTTGTTCTTTCTCCACATTTCTCTAGCATTCAACTTATTTATGATAAGGGCCCTGCATCGGCGAACCGCGCACATATCTACATACATGTCATTGAAATTTCGTGACTCAAACAACATTTGTGATTCTCTCATGTACTTAAGATCCATTGTCTCCTCTTTCCCAACCTTACTTCCAAAGAAACTTATCCCAAAACCTATGTCCTCGATCACTGAGAAGCAGCAAGCTGAACGATTCCAGAGTCAGGAATCACTGCCTATTACTACTACTGATAAACAGTCTGGTTCAAACTCTGTTCAAGAACAACTCCCTGGCTCTGGTCACCATGAACGTGATTTCGTCCCAGAAGAGGAGAAGATTAGAAGGGTCTCCGCTCTAGCTGAATCACTCGGTATCAACGAGCGAAAACTTATGTGGAAAATCGACTTGTTCGTTGTCCCATCTTTGTCATTACTATACTTTTTGTCTTTCTTGGATAGAGTCAACATTTCGAATGCTAAAGTTTACAATATGGAAAGGGATCTCGGATTAGCCGGTCATCAATTTAATACTGCTCTGACGGTATTCTTTGTCCCATACGTTATCTTTGAAATCTTTTCCAACTATTTCCTAAAGAAACTAAAACCTCATGTTTGGTTAACCCTTTGTATCATATTATTTGGTGGTGTTTCCATCGGTATGGGGTTTGTTAAGAATTTTGGTCAATTGGTCGCTTGCAGATTCTTATTAGGTTTGTTCGAATGTGGTACATTCCCTGGTATCTTCTACATCTTGGGTACTTATTACTCCAAACATGAGTCTCAAAGACGTTATTCCTTCTTCTTCAGCTCCACAACTTTGGCTGGTGCCGCTGGTTCTGCCATTTCATTTAGAATTAACGATTTGGATGGTAAACATGGTATTGCGTCTTGGTCCTGGATCTTCATCATTGAAGGTGTGATCACTGTTGGGCTAGGTATATTTGTCTTATTCTGGACCATTCCAGATTTTCCCGAGACTGCAAAGTTCTTAAGTGTTAATGAACGTTCATTCATCAAGAAAAAGTTGGAAATCCACTCAGTTGATTCAGCTTACGATGTCAAATTTGCACTAAAGGAAAACTTCCTCGTTCTAAAAGATCCTATCTTCATCATAACCGCACTTGCTTACTTTGGTTTGATCATTCCTTCTTATGGTTATGCCTATTTCAGTCCGACCATCATCAAACAAATGGGTTACACTGCTGAATCTGCAAACCAACATTCGGTTTATCCCTGGTTAGCTGCCTTTGGTTACTCCAACATTGCCGCTTTTTTCAGTGACAAATCCAAGTTACGTGCACCATTTGCCATCTCATCAGGTCTGATCGCCATTGTCGGTCTTTCCATGATCTTGGGTCTGCCAAACAATCCTAACGGGAGATATGCTGGCTGCTTCTTGACAGCTGTTGGGTTGTACTCCTCGATGCCTTCCCTTGTTTGTTGGACTAACATGAACTTTGGCGGTCATTTGAGAAAGTCAACCGGTTCAGCCTTCCAAGTTGGGTTTGGTAATATTGGTGGTATCATCTCAACCTTCATCTTTTTGTCCCAGGACTCTCCTCGTTTCGTGAAAGGTTTGAGTATCTCCATTTCGTTTGTGGTGTTCGCTATCACGTTTATGATTGTCATGTACTTCCGTTATTCCTATTTGAACAAGAAGAAGAACGATATCTCTTACAAGGAGAAGTTCTTTGCCCAAGACGATAGAGAAATTGTTTTAAAGGGTGACTTGCACCCAAGTTTCAAATACTTGTACTAGAATCCTTCTAGACTGTTGTGCTGTACAGCTTTGAAAAGACAATTAATTGCATAACCCCTGTGCAAAACAAGAGGTAAATGCACGCCCTTGTATTGTTCGTAAACTGGGGCACAGTACGAATTTTTTTAATTAATATGATGAGCAATGATTTCGAAAGGTTTTGTAGCAGTAATTGTTGAAGGAATCTCCCACTGCACAGTGTAGATCCCGAGGCCAGCTAAACTGTTCAAAAAGTACCCATTACTCCATATTCGAAAGATGTTACAGGTTTGATTTGAATACAATGAAGACGAATGTTATCTGATCTGTTGTCTGGAGTTCTTTTGAAATATCTTAATTGCGGCTGTTCCTAATGAGTCCACAGGGAGAGCCCATGAAGTTTTTGCAATTCCCTATCAGGTTGGTTGTCGAGTAACTAAGCCTAGGTATGTTGCGTTTGATCTTCAGGAGTATTTTGAAAAGGCTGAAAAGAGAATCAAGCGAGCTCTTGTTAACGTTATGAAGTTGTCTGATAATATACAATCCAGAACGTTTAGCCACCTAAAGCTTCCCAATTGATAAACAACATCAGGAAAAATTGTTCAAGTTTCGCACTTCAAACTATATAGACTGCACAACCTTTTGTAGAGTACGATTTCACTGTCAAATGCTCAGCAACTCTTTCCTGTGCTCACAATCCACAACCCTATTATCCTCAATCCAGGATTTTCCCTTCATCATGGCTAAGAGCACCAGTGATTACAAGTTTACCAATTGCATCATTTCTCTCTTTCTTTGAGAGACTAGCCAGGTTGCTAAAGCTTGATTTTGTGTTAAAGACGCGATTCAGCTCCTTTGGCTCCATGTTCCTTTCTGAATTAGCCGCCTCTTCGCTTATATATGCAGATGTGAGATCTTCGGTTAAAGTCCACATATGTGTGCGTTTTAAGCAATTGCCAATCAATTTTGCATAATGTGTCGAGAATGGTACATTTGGCCAATTGAAACTTGGTAAAATGCCCATCACCAATATGTAATGTCTCAAATTGTGCAAGAAAACTGCAAAATGGTTGATGTTTGTTCAACAGTTGGTGAAGGCGAGCTGACCTTGATCTGAGATCTCTATCTCATCCCCTAGAAGTGTAGTCTATCTCTCTCTCTCTCTCTCTCTCTCTCTCTCTCTCTCTCTCTCTCTCTCTCTCTCTCTC
>JAKUAB010000081.1:0-18410 GCA_030579075.1 Taiozyma dajiaensis | reverse complement strand
TTTTGTTTTTAAAAAGCTCTTTGACTTTTCAATTTTTTTTATTATTTTGGGGTGGGCCCAAATTTATTACTTTTTTTTTTTTTTTTTATTTTGTCAAATTACTCAATATTAGGTATATAAATAATAAATAATATATTATGTGATAAGGAAAAACTTGATGCCGCATCTTAAATTAAAAGAAACATTAAATGACCCAAAAATACAATAATTAATGCCGTAATTAAAATAGAGAGAGACTAGACTAGACTAGACTAGACTAGACTAGGGAGATTTCTATTGTTAAGCGATGATGAAATATAAGAAGAATCGCTTGTAGATTGTCATTGGATTATAATATCATCAAGAGTCAAGACCCAATAAACCTGACCATTTAATTTATCCGTGGCCCCCGCATGATATCATAAGGACTTGAAAGGTTGGAATTTAAACCAGTTGGTCTGATCTGTGGGGACCTAGATTCGTCAAGACCCCCTTCATGAGTCCTCTAAAAATGAGGTCAATCATTCTAAGATGAAATTAAAGTTTTAGACACTTGATCAGATCTGGAACCAAGGTTAACTTTTAAGATCAAGTCTAAGAAGTAAAAAATTAAAAGGACTAGTCCTCGAAGAATAAGTCTAAAGTCTTTGCAATTAATGAGAGATCAAGTCTGTGATGTAAAGAAGCAGATACATTTGAGTAGATTATCCTTCACTTTCCAAGTCTCTTATTACTTGTTACTTGTTCAAAACCTCATCAATATACATAAATTATAAAACACTATAAGCACATCACCAACTATTGTCACAGAGCACCTTGGAAACATACAAAATTCTGACATAATGATCAAACAAACCTTTAAAAAATCCAATAATGTCTAATCCCAATCTTAACTCTTGATCAAATTTGAAAACATTAAATTTAACAAGATTTCCTCCAAGATAATCAGTATTTTCTCTTTTCCTTTGATTTACCCATTCAATACCTCTTTGCTTTATCTCTTTCCTCCATTTCCAACCTTGAAATTTGGAGATTATCTTTATATAAGTTGAAACTTCAAATTCAACCTCCATGAATTGTGTCACTTTAGCTTGATTCTCAATCCCATTGAGATGATTCTCACTCATAAACACATCATCAAGCAACCTTTCAGCAATCTCTAAATCATCAACACGGCCCATATTCAAATAAACCACCTCTTTTGAGGCGTAAACTGTATCAAGATCCAATATCCTTTGTAATTTATCAAAAGAAGTTAAATGCTCATTATCATCTTGACCCAAAGTCTTATTGATATCCCAAACGTGAATGAATTCATTCACATCTTCTCTTAATGCCTTTTCAACTCCTTGTCGACTCTTCAAGAAATCATCAAGGTAACAAGCATAAGTACGATCTTTATAAGCTTCTCTTGTTCTTCTGAAATCAACCTTCTCAGTGATAATATAAAAGGCATCTGTCCATTTTAATACCGTCTTTGCAGAACTTGTACGTAATACGTTATATTTTATATGAATGGGAAGATATAGCACTATGGAGACTTTCTTCTTAAGTAGCTCTTTTAAAAAGGGAAGTGTGTTTAAAACTTCAAGAATGATTGTATCATTTCGTTGTTTGAAATCTATTGATAAATTGTCTAAAATGATATGATTAATCTCTGGTGGAAACCTTGCTGAATTCAGATTCACAGTCATTGTAGGACCTGCCTTTAATGGTTTCACTGAAGAGATAGTGTGAGAGAGAGAGAGAGAGAGAGAGATTGTGTATATATACGGTGGTTGTTGAGGTGATTTATAACACGAGACTTTATATAACCATCTTGCGAACTCCAATAAAAAATTATCTCACCTAAAGAATAAGACAAGAAATGAGAACACTTAAAGCATCAACTACCATAAAGGTATTATGAATGTGAAACCTTTTCCATTAAAACCTTCTTTATAATCTCTATCTAAAAAACTTAATCTTTTCTTTCTAATCTCTAAATGTCATCTTCGTTTTCTTCGATCAACTCAGGTAGTCTTTCGATGGACTCAGTCCCGTAAACGATTTGATAGATGGCTTCAAACAATGGGAATTCCTTGGTTAAATTCTTGTTAGCTAATAAATCATGAACTTCTTTAGCAGTGATGATACCTTGAGCAGATTGACCATTTAGTAATTCCTTTTCAACTTCCTGAGCTGATTTACCAGTGATGGCCATATGTTTAGCAACACGAACGTTACGACCACCAGCACAAGTGGTGATTAAATCAGCAACACCAGCAGATTCTTTAGTGAAAGTATCTTGGTTAGTTTCACCTGGGAAGAAAGCTTCAGCAAATTTGATGGTTTCATTTAAACCAAATCTTTGAATAGCAGCAGCAGCATTATCACCCCAACCTAAACCTTGAACGAAACCAACACCTAAAGCAACAACGTTCTTTAGAGCACCCGCTAAGGAAACACCAGCAACATCTTCAACAACACGAACGTGGAAGTATGGTCTATGGAAGGCAGCTTTTAAAACTGTTCTATCAATATCTTTACCAGCACCTTGGAAATCATTTGGTAAGTTGTAAGCAACAGTGGTTTCTGACCATTTTTCCTTAGCAACTTCTGGAGCTAAATTAGCACCTGATAGAGCACCACAATGTAAGTTTAAGTTTTCAGTGATGTAAGTTGATAATAATTTGACACCTTCTGGAGTGACTTCTAGACCCTTTAAACAAGAAATGGCTCTAGCAGTTGGCTTTAATTCAGCATTCTTCAAGTTCTTAACGATTCTTGGTAAAAATTGATGTGGAATGTTAAAGACGATTAAATCAGCACCTTTAACAGCTTTAGCAATATCTGGTTCAGCGTGTAAGTTCTTTGGTAATTTAATACCTGGTAAATACTTGACATTTTCATTTTCAGTGTTGATAATCTCAGTTAATTTCTTACCTTGGATTAATTCTTCAAAGACCCACATATCAACTTGATGTTTAAACAAATGAGGTCTAGTGGCAGCATTTTCAGCAAGAACTTTAGCAATGGTGGTCCCCCAATTACCTGAACCAATAACGGTGATTTTGTATGGGGTTTTAGGAGCCAAAGATTGTCCTTTGGTGGAAGAGGCCAAATGATTGGACAATTGAGCAAGTCTTTGTGTAGGAGCCATTTTACGTACTTTTGATATCTTAAACATGAAACTTATTTTATAAATTAAAAATCTGGGGAATTGAGACAAATTTATAATTGTTGTAAGTATAATTGTGGGAAAACTCGGGTGGACAACAGGAAATTTTGAAAGAGCGAACGTCGGCAATTTATGTGATTCGCCACACGATAAATTCCGGGCGGAAATCAGCTTGGAGAAACTTTAATTGTTGGTCTCAAGCATCTGGAGACTAGAAAAAAAATTATTGGTCTCGCGATGGTCTCGCGGTGAGTGAGTCTTTCTCCAACAGTTAAACCTAATTTACTCGTTTAATTGTTAAGGGCGCTTATATTGTTGTCAGTCTGGTGGTGTCAAAGAAGGGTCAGCAGCCTTTGTTAGGGAGTCATTCGATATTGTTACTTGACACCTCCTGCATCCAGTACATACACACATACAGACTCACAGTGGGTGCATGGGTGTGTGATTTGAAAGTTCTGAGGATCTGAGTCTGGAGTCCATAGCGGAAACCGAGGCTCTTTTCATGTATGCACATTTTTTTGTGACACTTTAACTTTTGGCCCAATTCTTTCCTTTTTCTTTGTCAAGTTATCAACGTCATCTTGGTGATGAGCCGAATCCTTGGAGAGACAATAAGAGAGAGTGTGAAGTGGTCTCAATCAGTGGACTTAAAGACAGATGAGGTGACACAAAGACTAATCTTTATCTTGTAGCACCCAGATCATCTCAAAACACCACACTGTTTCAGCCTCTCATTAACCAGCTGAGGGTTCTTTTGAAACTGATTGTCTATGACTTGATCTTTCAGCCGGACTTGACGTATCCAGGTGATAGATCAGATAAACTACAGTTTCGTAAAAATAGAATTATTATATGATGATGTTTATGAAAATTAATATTAAATAAATAAGGTGTGTGTGTGTGTGTCTCATGACTTATTAAATGATATCAACATTCTTTAAGATTGCTCTTCAAGGGTCTTAAAGTACCAACTATCTTTGTTAAAAGTTATACCCAATTCTAATAATTTTTGGAAATCTTTTGCAAAGTCTTTGAAGAATTGATCTTGATCCTTAGCATAAGTTTCGACAATCTTTTTGTATTTTGGATCTTGAATTAAAGCCATATCAGCTGGTAACATCATTAGATCATCTTTGTTAACGTATTGTTGAGGACCATCCCATTTCTTAAATTCCCATTTTTCACTTAGTAATAACTTGAAGAATTCATTGGTGAACACATTTGGTGAAGCAGTCCATCTACCAGTGTAACCACTAGCTGGACCAGTACTCTTACCTTCGTCATCATCATCTAAAGTTGGTAAAGGTGGAGCGTTAACGTGACAGGAACCTAAACAATGAGCACCGATTAAACTTACAACTTCACGATCATTGAACCCCATTCTTGCAAATAAGTGACGAACATAATCAGCACCCTTGGAAGCATCTGGTAATTTATTAGTTTGTTGATATTTCTCATCTAAATCTTCACGACCTGATCTCCAACCAATTTTTGGACCACCCATTTCTTGAATAGCAGTGACACCTGACAGTGTGTATAAATCACCAAAGGAGATCCATGGGAATTGTTTATGAACTTTGTCTAAAATGTAACGAGCATTTTGTAAACCGGCATTGGCACCATCACCACCTTCTTGAGGATGTCTCATAGTACCACCAAAGGAACCACCAACACCAAAAGTACCATCAGAGTTTTTCAAATGATTGGCAACTGGACAACTATTAGATGGTGCATCAGTATTTAGATCAGGTCTGGTATAAGTACCAGATTGATGCCATGCTAATCTCACAAAGACTGGACCAAGACCGATACCTTCATCGTAAGAATCGTAATCTTCAATCAATTGAGCAATTGAATTGTAAACTTTTTGGTATTCTTCCTTTGAATGTTCATCCTTCTTATTAGCAATGTATGAGATCAATGGAGTGGTTGATGTTATTAGGTATTTCCCATTCTTGTTACTTTGTGGGGTTGGTTTTTGAGAAGGTTGATTGAAATAGTAAGCAGTACCAGCAATAAAAGTTGATGTGGCAAATAAAGAGGCAATTAATCTCTTATTTATAGAGGCTTTTGTAGATTGAATAAAGATAGAGCTCATCTTTCAATTGATTGAATTGATTATTATACTTTCAATTTCAATTTACTTTCATTTCAAAAATCATTAATGGGAGATATCACCTTATTTATATGGTCAATGCGGAGATTTATCATGAAACAGGCTATATCAAAATGCCTTAATCATCCTTAAAGGGTCGAGCCCGCAAATTTGTGGGTAAGCCAGTTTTTAGCGCTTCTGATTGGTCCGGAAAAATTTCCAAGTCCCTCCCCAATTTGTAAAGAGGGGGCCAAATCGAATGTGTCTAGACTCTTCTCGGAAAAATTACGTAATTACTAATATAAAGCAGGTGGACTTTTTTTTCTTCCTCTTTTCTTTTTTTATTTTAGGGCCATCTTTTGACACAAAAATCTAGGTTATATTGCGAGTTCCAAGATTCTAGGTCTAGATTATAATCTCAGGTCTAAGTTAGAAACTGTCCTATATAGTCTCTAAAGGAACTGTAATCAGGAGAATACATTGGGATTTGCTAATCATTCTTATAGCGGCAACATCAAATAGGTCATACATTGTAAAATATAAATCTCTTCAAACAGAGGTAAAACTATATCTTTCACTCTTCAATTGGTTAATCAAGTTGTACTTCTCATCAACCCCATCCAGTGTTTTTAATATCTTTGTTAACTCTTCAATAAAGTTGGTAAAGTTTTTAAATTGGAACTTGAATTTACTCTGTTGATAGAAATCTGGATAACTGGTTGAACAACCTCTAATTATCCCAAAGATTAAGCTGATCAATTCGTTGAGGTTCTTCCCAGTATACAACTGATTGATTGTCATGAGTTCGATTTCTCTCTTGACGAACAATGAATCTTTCAAACTTGATAAGGGTGGGAGTAATGGGATATCAATGAATTCTGATGAAGAGTTGAAGTCTTCTTGGTCTTTCAAACTGGAATCTCTCTTTGAAATATGTTTGAATCTGGTACTGATGTTGAATTTAACCAAGAGCGTTCTTGAAATCATCTCATTGTTATATCTAATCTTGTAATTGATGATTGGTAATTCGATATATGTCCCCTTTTGAATTTTCTTATTTAGCTCGTTGTAATCAATATCAATGTCAAACATCATGTTTTTGTAATAACCATCATCCAAAGAGTTCAAGATGATATTTACTTTGTTCACATCTTGAAATTTCAAAGTATCCAGACTCTTTAATTTGAAACAATTTTTGTAGGCTTGAGGAACACTCAATTCAACATTGATATTGTCAATGTAATACCTCTTTGTTAAGGATGCTTGTAAATCTTGAATCATTTCATCGAATTCAATGAATGATTTATATTCGAATTGCTTGAACAGTTGTAATGAACCTTGAGAAATCTCATGATATTCTAGCAACTTGTCCACAATCGATTTGTTGAAGTTATTAAACCTGCTACTAACATCAACATACTCAATATAGTAACCCCTCTCGAACAACTTTATGATTTTCTTATTGTCAAAGACATCTTCAAATTGAACAGAATTCACCATTATTAACTTCTTGATCCTTTTTTCTTCAGTGGAGATCATGGAAATAAGTTTCATAGTGGTATTGATAGTCAAATCAAAATATTCACAACCATTGATCTCATCTTTCTTGATTTGGAAAACTTCCAGTTCCTCAATCAATTCATCCCAACCTTCCCATTTGGCATCAATCATACCAAAATAACATGCATTCTCTACACCAAGTGCTCTAATACCATCTCTCCCCAGTAACACTAGTCCTAGTCTATCGTTTGGTTGTAACTTGGACAAAGTAGCCTTGATAATGGTTTGAATCTGATACAAGTACTCATCGTCAGGAAGGGTAGAGTCATTGAACAATTGGATCACCACAATGATATCTTTGTTCAATGATTTAGGGATTGGCATTATGGATTTCTTCATCAAGAATGGTAGGTTTAGACCCTTGGCAGTTAATTCATTAAATCTTTTGATCTCTTGAGGGATTTTTATACTGGAACCCTCAATCAAATCCCAAGAATTGGTACTCATTTGAATCAATGGAACATCTGATTTGGTGGACAATTTGTTTTGGAAATAATCGTAATACTTGGAGATTAGCACGTTGTTCAAAGATTGTAATTGTAATTCTGGTAATGTCTGAGTTTTGAAAGCTAGGATCAGAGAATCTTGGTTTCTCTTGTAACAGCTGGAATGGTCCTTCAATAGAATAGAACCAACCAATGTATTAAATTGTTCATTCACCAGTATCAAGTGCTCATCATTGAATACAAACGCATAACAAGCTTCCCAATTATGACCATCGACACTAACATTCATAAAATCAAACAACTTCAAATTCTTGAACTCTTTGAAATCAATACTAGTGTTTTCAATACCATCGTTAAGCAGAGTGATGATCTCATCATGAATTTGTTCTTTCAAAATAGCACGCTCATCGGATGTCAAACCATAATCATCCTTTGGTGGATTTAACTCATTGGTGAAAATGTTCAATAAAGTATGTACAGTTTGATTGTCATTCAAGTTATACTTGGAGTATTCTGGTATCAAGTTTACTTGTGGGATCTTTAAATCATCAGTATGACATTTAGGAAGTGGGGAATTCAAGGTTGAATTACTTGAGATAACTGATTTGATAGATGTTTGGAAACCAGCAGAGTTTTGATTATGAATAAGTTGGTTTATTGGTGTATATGGGTTGAAACCACTAATTTGAGGCTTTGGAAGAAATTCAATTGGTGAATCAAGTAGGTTTTGGGATGCTATTGGAGTTATCAGGTTTTTTGAATAGATTTCTCCCAATATATCTTCGTCTTTTGGTTTGACGTTGTTGGAATTACAAACAGAGCAGCTAGGAAGTTCAACAAGGTTATCCTTGTTCAATGAAAGCATGTAACAGTCATAATGACATTGGTGAGTGCAGTCTAGCTCGATGGTTTTCTCGTTTTGTAGCTTCAGAGTGATTGGTTCCTCACAGATGGAACACACTTCTTTGATTATGTTCTTTTGTTTATAGTACAATGGTGAAACTTCATCAAGGTTGTAGTTCTTTTTCTCACTAAAGTTATAAATCTTATCATCAACCCTTTTAATGGTTAGCGGGGGTGTCAGAAATGGTTCCAAGTCTAGAGCAGGTGGGAGCTTGGATCTTTTGATGGCTCTCCGAGATGGAGTTGATATGGGACTGTGGAAAAGTCTACTCATTGTCATTTTTTTCAATGGGGTGTTATGATTTGTGGCTTTCTCAAAAGACCTTTATTTGGAAGATATATCTGGGGACAGGAGCATCTTTTAATATAGTTTTTTCTTCAATTCTGTTGAAATGCTGTACCTGAATCCTCGTATCAGTTACCTTTGTTTCAAAATCAACGCCCCAAAAAGTGAAAAATATCACTTAAAAATTATAAAGCAGCCATAAGCCAATTGGAAGAGAATAAAGGCTAAATGAGCGATTAATTACAACTGTAATTGTAAGATTTATACTTTGAAACTCTTAATGTTTCGGAGGGAACCTTTGAATAAGGAAAGAAAGCCAGAAACCCTGTTCTTATTGAGTCTTTTGTACCATCATTTTAGGGTTTTATATTTGTTCTTTTGCATCAAATAACCACCCAAATCTGCACGTTGATGCGTCTAATTTCTTCCTAATGAGGATAATTACCGTTTTGGGGATAAATTAGAAAACGATCCGAGATCCGAGTCAAAATTTCAAAAAAGATCACGTGATCTTTTGATTTCCCGCGATTTTCTCAATTTTTTCGCGGGAAAAAAAACACACAACTTCTGGTACGTGCACTCAATATTCAATTGGTTCTTTCAAGACGTTTATAATAACTTCCCATCAACAAAAGTTTCTATTTGATTCTCCCAGAGAAAAAGACTGATTTCAATCCTCCACAGCAACTAAAATTGCCTCTGTGCTTTCTGCTTTCTGCCTGCTGTTTGCCTGCTACCCGCTGCTCTCCACCAAAGCTGTTGCTGTCCACCCGCTGTCGGAGCTCTTTCGCTGCCTTCCATCATCAACTGACAAGACACAAAACACAATGGAGTTGGCCTCGGGAGCAAATCCCTTGATCCCACAGAATTCCCTCAAGGATACGATATCCATCCTGATCCTACTTCTATCGCTACCCCCACTGGTGTCTGCATCCTTACTCACCCTTTACATTCTGACATCATCATCTAGGTCTTTTGCCCTTAAACTCTTTAAGAAGGTTTTCAGAACTGTTTCCAAATCTTCCAATGCCACCGTTTCCATGGGCACAAACTCTCTATTGCTCCAAAAGGAGAAAGAATCTCTAGACCAAAAGCATATTGCCACTTCATTCCTATTTATTGGCCTGTTTGATGTTATTATATGTGTCATATTGAAAGTCACCGCTCCAAACATGACAAAGTTGGTCTTTGTTCTTGCCAAAGCCATTATTGCCACATTTCTCAGTGGTAGTAATGTTAAAAATGCATTCTTTGCTTGTTTCTTTATAATAAGTTTGGATTATGCTTTTAAAAATCTAATTGTTTTATTGGATGAAAAATTTGGCATTGTGATAAGTTCTGATTTGAACTTATTCCCATACTTGTCCAATTTGAATTCCCCATTCGCATCTGCTTTAAGTTATTTGTTTTCTCCTTTAAAAAGTTCCAAACCATCTCATTATCAAATCGATTACCCTTACAGTCCTGAAAGTCATCATGATTTTCTTTTCAAAACTGCCAACTATTTATTAAATTACTTCAATTTGTTGTTGTCCACTCATATCATATTGATTGGCTTCTCATCAGTCTATAAAAACAATTTCATCTCCAAGAATCTTAACCATTTATCCAGTATTGACCCTGATTTCTTACAAACCACTTTCAGTCCATTCTTATATAAGAAAGAAAAAGATGAAAAAAAGTTGAAAATTGTTGAAATCGAAGTTGATCCATCCATTGCTCAATCGGAAATGAGAATAGAAGCATCTGATGCCCTTGATGGTGATGATATTACACCTGCTGCCTATCCTTCCAACAGGGCCAATGATGAATACTCAAATCCATTATCTAAATCTTCAATTGTTTCAGAGAATTTCGAAGTGTTCTGTAAGACTCCCTTCACTAAGGCCAAGTCTGTTAAATCCTTACAACCACTCTGGTCTTTAATTGCCACAGCTAGAGTCATGAATTTGAGAAAAGATGTTTATAGTGGTGAGGTTTCTATTGATGAAGGGGATAATAATTCTTTGGTGTTATCAAACTATACCAACAACTATGATGAGTATAAATTTTCCAATTATACCAATGATCTTTCCAATAATTCCAAAATATTGATCTTTGTTGATTACATTGGTGAAACATTGATCTGTTTCCATTTAGAGAATTATAAAGAAGGTTCAATTATTGTTAGAGTCAATGGGGTCATTTGGTATCAGGTATCAAGTGGGTTCCATAATGATGATGTGTTCTTCATCGTTGGTGGGTTGACCCCTCTATCTCAATATGATGTCCAATTTATCATTGAAGAAGAAGATGAACAAAAAGTTAAGAAAAAATATTTGATCGACGAATTGATCGTTAGTACTGTTGATTCCAATGGTGATGATATTTCCACCAATAACAATGTTAAGGCTAAAGTTTCATCTCCATTGGCTACTTTACAAGATAGTTTGATCACCACTAATGATAATTTGATCAAAGAAAGATTGAATTTGAAGAAACACAAGAAGGAATATTCGAAAAAGATTGGTTCAATTAAACAAGATACTGAACAATTGAAGAAAATCATCGAAAATAGTGATAAGAATGATGAAAAGAATTATAAAAAGCTTCTTTCTTTAAGATCATCTTTGAAACAAGTTGAGGAAGAGACCAATAAAGTTGAAACTGAGATCACTGAGATTGAAATTGAAGAAAGTGAAATCAATGAGATTTATACAGTTGAAAAGAGGAAATTCGATTTGGCTCAAAGAAACTTCCAAAATTACAAGAATGTCTTCAACAGCAAGATCAACACCAAGAGAGACCAGTTGAAATCGTTAAATACTGATATTGAGAACTTTAACAATAAAAAGGAGAAAGTTCAAGCCAAATTTGATAAGGCTATAAATGAGGTTCAAAGACTGGAAAAGGAAGTTGATGAATTGGTTAAGAATGATTTAGAAAAAAGATTGGATCTAAGAAATAAGAGAATGGAGAAAAGAGATATGCTTTTGAACGAGTTTAAGAAAGAAATTAATAAAATAGAAGAAGGTGTATTGAGGCTAACAAAAGAGAACGAATCTCTAAGAAATGGTCAACAGCCAACTGATAGTTTGTAATGAATGTTATGGTTATTTTTAGCAGAGCTTCTGTTGATGTAGTGTCAAGAGACTTAGTAATTCACCAAGAGGATTGATCAATGGACTGTTGATTGTGTGGCTTACAGACTTGGAGCTCATGATGCTGTTAATGCTTCTAAATCCGCTCCAAAGCTATTATCAATGAATCCTGATGTAGTTTGGAAATATAAACTTGCAGAACATCAGGCTATGTATATACATATGGCTCTTACGAGGTGGCCTTATGGACCTGATTGATATTTGTTTAATTACCATTGTATACCAAGAACTTCATCAAGTAATCAATGAATTGGTGATTATCTTTTGAAATGACAACTTCTTTCCCATCTATCTTGGCCAGGAGACTTTGAAATAAAACATTATCAACTTTTAATTGTTGAATGTTTATCCTTGTAACACCATCAATCACCTGAATTCCAATGTCCCCTGTAGTGGTGATCACAATATCATTCTTTATACGCAACCCTTCCTTGGGACTCCAAAGCTCTAACAATTTCTCCAATAGTACAGTATTTACAACATTGGGACTCTTCTCAGACCAGCGAAGATCCTTAATACCTGTGAGAGTGTGGTTATTTGCCAGGATCTCCATACTTGCTAATTGTGGCCATTTCTTCTGAACTCCAGATAGAATCCTGTGAGAATTGGTGATGTAACTATTGGACGACAACGACTTTTCATTAGTGACATTGGGCAGTATCCACAATTGATCGTCTTTGCTCTTGATACTTAGCGTTAGAAGCAAGTCTCGTGGGACCTGAATCACTTTTGATAATCTGTCTGTTCTAATTGGTGATGATAAAACTCGTGCATAATGATTCTGATTTAATGTGGTTTGTGGTAAATGAGCAACAGATTTTAAGTTAAGGGCTCTTGGTTGACCATTCCATTTCTCTGGATGAATGATTAGCGGGCTTCTGCCTCTAGAAGGTGGCAATGGGACATATTTCTTCATTGATTACTGGTATTAAATTGTTGTTAGGTAGAACTTAGGGCTCCGAGGACTTTTTTCTGACTTTGAAGGTGAACAAATAAAGTCTCTCGAACCTTGAGAATCAAAGTAAAATCTCATATGTCCACTCATTTAAATGTTTCAACGACTTAAATTGTCCCCTCAAGTACTACTGAAAAGATGTCACTCTACTAATACACAATTGGAAGATGCTTATCGTGAAACAATGAGCTCTGTGGCTTCACAGGTCATGATCTTAACCACTTCCAACACAAACCATAATGAATTGAAAGGTGTCACATTATCAAGTGTCTCCTCGTTGTCAATACGGCCTAAATGTCTAATCCAGTTTAATTTGATGACTCCATCACTCACTTCTGACCTTATACACTCCCATCAAAGATTTGCTCTGCATGTGTTGAGTCCCACAAAGGAAAGTGGTGAATTGGCAAGACTCTTTAGCAGAAATCGAATATTTAATGAGAAAACTCAACAATTACAACCATTCTTCCCCTTTAGAGAATTGAAGGAAGATCAATATGAGATGCACGAAGGTGATGAATTGCCATTGTTAACTAAGAATGTTGAAAGGATTATGATTTGTGAAAAGAATGAAATGTTCAAGGTTCAAGACCATGAGATTTGGATTGGTGAAGTTGTTGATATCATTGATAGAGTTGAAGGTTTGAAAACAGGTGGACTCCTGAACTTTAATAGAAGTTTCCACAGAGTTAAGACGGAGGTTCTTTAATTGAAGAATAATGCAAGTTTACATCGTTGTTTAACATAGTTTATACATTTATACTTCCATTGTGTGATATAACTACTGGACCTGGATGTTTAGACTTGTCTTTGTAATCAAGGTGATATATATATATATATAGATATATAAATACCTTGCCATTTATGAGTGGTTTATATAGCTACAGATATTTAGACCTACAGATGAAAACCCAATGAAGTTGATAGTTCATTTCTTTTCATGCCCTCTAAATGCAACTTCCAAAGCCTTCTCTTCAAAACCAGGAACTTTCACATATTCTACACCTTTCTCCTTTAATTTCTCTAATCCAACATTCTTCTTCACAAAAGTATCTGGCTCCATAACACCGACAAAGACACTTTTGATCTCATCAAACTCCAATATTCTATCAACACAAGGTTTATTCCCACTCAATCTCAACGAACATGGCTCCATCGTAGTGTAAACCACTGTACCATTGGGTAACTTTTTTTCCCCTTTTTCCTGGAAATATTTCTCTAAAGCATTCTGCTCAGCATGGGTATTACCTTCTAATTCCCTTGTAAACCCTGTTGCTAATACCTTACCATCATGAGCTAAAACAGCACCAACACTAAATGCTTGATCTATCAGTTCACACTTTTTAGCTTGTTCTAGCGCTAACTCCATCATTGGGACATGAGACTCCAATGCCCAATCTGGGAACTCTGTTTGATATGACCATGGGTTAGAATCATCTGTAGAATAATATTTGAAAGCATGTAACCATAATGAAAGATCATTTGGACCAGGGTCAGAGTATAACTCAGTGTCACATAATTCACATTGTTTATCCAATAGTAATTCACCAGTTGAATCTGGATAATACCAAGATTTTGCACTTTGAGTCTTACCAACTTTATCCAATTTGGATCTCACAGTGGTTAAATCTGCTTTACCTCCCTTTCCAAGGTCTTCACCCCAGTGTTCAGCATTCGAGTAGATTGGATCATTGGCAATTGGATGACCCAAGTATTGTAAATGGACTCTAATTTGATGTGTTCTACCAGTATGTGGCATACACTTCACTATACTAGTGATACCATCTGAACTAATCTTTTTGAAAGTGGTACTTGCAGATTTACCATTTTCAGATTCATCAATGTAGTTTAACCCTAATCTTGGATCTATTGTATTCACAGGTTTATCAACGATGATCTCATCATCAGGAAAGATACCTTTAACTCTTGAAATGTATTCCTTTTGAACTTCTCTAGCTTTTAATTGTTCAACAAACTTATCAGCACCTTTTGGATTTTTAGCCAGAAACATCAGACCAGAGGTCAATCTATCCAATCTGTTACAAGGATGGGCCTCCATACCCATTTCTAATTTCAAGATCTTTGTCACCGTGTTGAATCTATAACGACCAGTTGGATGCACTGGGACACCACCAGGTTTATCAATAACGATTAATTCATCTGTTTCTTTCACAATTTTAATATCACGCGAACTTACAGGTGGTTCATGACGGTGGATTTTATGAGTGATCAAGTCACCATTACGCACCATAGTGTTCAAATCAGCACTCTTACCATTAAGTAACACTTTCCCAGATTCAATACTCTTGGAATAATAATCGATACTTCTATCCCTAAATTCATTGGAGAAGATGTCTAATAAAGTTCTATCTCTCCACCTCAGTTTACAATAGGTCAAATATGTGAAATAATAAGGCTCAACTCTTCTTAAAGTCCCATCAATGATATAATTGGCCGCATCATCATTGATTGTATTCTGATGATTATCTTGGTCTTTGGTCTTGAAACCAGAAGTACTAAGTTTTGGAGACTTCTTAGGCTTCTTCAAAGTTGGAGCAGGCGAAACTGAACGTGACATCAGACGCTTTATCATACAGATTAACCCCAAAATCATATAAAACATTGAAGTTTCTAAGAAGTTTTCAATAATACCTTACAGTGTTACGTAATTGTGTACTTTCTGCTGACGTAATCAAAGCTTTAAACGTAATTTCCAATGTTATGATTAATCCATGATCATTTAATGGAATTGTTTTGTATCCATAATAACTCTCCTCGTATAAGTAGATTATGACATAACAATATAACATCTGATTATTATATATATATCAGAAGTTAATCATAGGCACATTGAAGAGTATGTTTCTATTACGCGAAAATTTCCTAATTCATATTGCCATTTTATAGTGTGTCAGTATACCTAATAGACTATGCTAATGTCCCTTTTTGTACATAACTACAACCAAATTTCACTTTCCAACGCCACAGAGAATGAATGTAAATTCATTCCTCCACCCAATCAATAGAACTTTCCATTCGGCCAGGATTTTACACAATGAAACTATCATGAACACATTAAACATCCTTGCTGATTCAAAACAACCCACAAATAACATTGAAAAGATCACTAAACAAGGGATAGTCTTCTCAAATGGTACATTAGTACCTTCTACACATTCTACACTACTTCTATCAAACAAGATCCTCCAATTCCAACCAAAGGTTGAATTTAAGGGTCATATCATTGATTTGGACCTCAATTTCCTCAAGTTGATCAATCCACAACCTGATCTATACGTGATTGGGTTAGGTTCTAAATCAAGATTACTAAGTGAAAAGAATTTAGAATTGTTTAGAGACCTTGGTATTAGATTAGAGATTACTGATACTAAGAATGCTGCTAGAAATTTCGATTTGTTAGCAACGGAACGTCCTAATCAAGTTGGTGCTATCTTGTTACCAATTGGTCTTTGATCTATTATTTATTCTACATATATATTACTTGTAATATTATTTATCTCCATTATTTATTCATTATATGCACATATCATCTAATTCTTCTTTGATCTTTTTCTAGCCTTCCATCTTTCATTAACAATCTCAAATGATTCCATTCTATCTCTTTTATTAACAGGAACATACTCATTAACAATCTTACCCTTACCATCACCAACATTAATTCTTAATTTATCCTCTTCTGGTTGGAATAAATTTTGCATCATCATTGCAACTTGAGTCTTTATGTTATATTCCATCCAATTAGCATATACCGTGGTGGATGTTCTCTCTGATTTCAAACCTTTATTAGCAGGTTGCCATTCCATTTCAGGAAAGACACAATCATATAAAACTAATGGTAAATCTGATCCCATATCGAAAACTGGTCTAACTGGATGTATATCTGGATTTAATAAATCTTTAACAATCTCTGGAGTTTCTAATTTTTGACCAACAAGAAACAAAATACCAATCATATTTCTAACTTGATGCCATAGGAATGCAGTACCTTGTAAATCAAAAACAAAGAAATCATTACCAACTTCAGTGATATCAGCACGTATTATAGTTCTTTTATAATTGGTAATTTGTTTAGAACCATCAATTTTACAAAAATTTCTAAAATCATGATCACCAAGGAAATATTTAGCACCTTGATCCATTAAGTTAGTATCTAACCCCTTTTTATGGAATAAATATTTATAATGTCTTGAATTACAACTAAATCTTGAATCAAATCCTTCTGGAGGTCTCAAACAAATGGAATGGATCTTAACATCATCAGGTAATAAATGGTTCAATACATTGATATAATCAATCTCTTTAGAATCATTCTCTGAGTTTTTTTGCTCTTCAACAGTTAAATTAGACCTCACTTGTAATGAAACAACTTGATTTAAAGCACTGACACCACGATCTGTACGACCACATCTACTAAATTTAACTTTACTTAAATCATCATCTGGAATGAATTTACATTTAGTTAGGGCATCAACAAGGACACCTTCCACAGTGGGTAATGGAGTAGGATCCTTTTGAATGGCAAGTCCATTATAATTCCAACCTAGATAACTAAATTTTAATGCAATGAATCGCTTATTATACTTATCAAATACAAATGGTTTTTGTTTCTTGATATATTTCTTTGTTGAATCAGCTTGTTTTTGTTTCACACCTTCCAATTCAGCAATTTTGGCAATAAGTTGTTCTTTATTCCATGTGTTGTAATCATTGGTGGGTTTAGACATTTTAAAAAGTGTTCTAAGACCTTTAAACATGGACTTTGTGGCGTTTCTTTTGTGTGTTTATATATATATTTGGGTATTTACAGCTGAGATCAATTTTTTTTTCTTTCTTCATTTTACAGTGGAGAAACTAATTTTACAGTTTTGAATTTTCTCTCCTGTTATTGACACGAATATCAATGACAGTGAGAGTGAATCACTTTTAATTGAAGACTATAAGTTAAATCAAATATTGACTTAAGTATTGACTAGACGCGCGCGTTAATTAATTAATTGAATTATAGCTGATAGTTAAAGGAATATTCAAATGATGATTGATTAAAAGGCTTACAAAAGTTATTAGAATTCAAAGAATTTTGTATTATTATAATCAAAGAAAAAAAGGAAAACATATGTAAAAGAGTCTTATTAAAACTCATTTATAAACTCACATGATGTTTCCGATTTCTGTTTTCTTTTCCATATATCTCATCCTTTTGGAATTGTTGTTAAATATATTATATGTTCAAACATAAACCAGAAGGTGAAACATCCATGGATGGAGGACGTCAAAAATGCCTTTCTAAATGGAATAATCGACCAGGTAAATTCACCTTTCAACCATATGCCTCACTCCAACTCGTATCCCTTTCAGAAGCATGTTAATACCATTTCTTTTCCAAAACAGGAAGCGCTGTTTGAGTTGGAAGGTTATAATATAGAAAACATAGTTGGACGTTCCATCTTTTGTGTAATTGTTTAAGGATTTTATATATTTCTCCAACAGCTCAACCGAGATGCTGATTATTTATCAAGAATGGAGTTGTTTAATTACCCACCGGTTTTAAATCATCCAACCGTTTATCAAAAAAGATGAAAAAGGTTTCCAGTGTCAATTCTTAATTAACCATTAGCCAGCCTTAATCTAATATGGATATTTCAAATTTCCTCACTCGAGTTAGAGCCGGTTATCTGAAAGATGAAATTTTCGCGAACATTGCGCGTTTCTGCTACTGATGTCTAGGAGGCCCGATTTCTCCGTAACCTCTAAAAGCAGTGAGCACCCAGCTTTGTCTCCTTCATCTACATATTTACAATTATACACAACAATCGTTTATTAAGCTATCGAATCACATCATAGACCTTAATTACTCGCACTACTTAT
>JAKUAB010000080.1:0-19289 GCA_030579075.1 Taiozyma dajiaensis | reverse complement strand
AGATGAATCTTGTTTCTTTAAGAGCTAGAGAAAGTCAGGAAATATTGCTAACGAAAAGAAGCCAAATAGAATATAAACCCCATGTGAACAAGACTTATCACAACAGAAGACCAAGCTCCACATTTGAACAGGGAATCTTTTAACAAGATTGATAACTTGTTACAAAGCGTTGTGTTGAAGTTTCATGATGAAGAAGATGGCCTGATTGAGTACTTTAAAGTTAGATCATGAGCCTACCAACTACAGTGAAAGGCAATTGTTCGTTGGTAACAACACTCTAAAACATGACTCCACCAAGAACCACTAAGGCCTGGCAATATTGAACAAAACTTTATATAATTAATGAAAAATTAGTTTAGGGCGAGTGCTAATTGCTTCGTTTTAACTTTTCACCATGTCCATGCAGCAGCAGCAGGCTGCAGCTGAGGAATATCATGAATGATTTCTCGAAATTCGAAAACGGTAGGTCCACGCAACATATAACCTTTGGAGAAAATGTGGTTTTTTATTTGATTTCAATGAGAATTTAGAGATATTTTGTAGTCAGTGGCAAATAAGAAGATAAATGGATCAAATAAAGGTAGATATTAACTCCCACTGTCACTGTGCTCGTAACAAAGATCAGATCATCCGTGCATTAGTTCGGCCACTTTGTATTAATATTAATATTGTGATCTGTCATTGTGTGGGGGAGGAACACATATATACTCATATTATCATAAAACTACGTCTACCATGAAACCAAATTATGAGTCATTATATATAAAGGGTCGCCTTAAAGGTATTGAGCTGTGTAGTAATGTGAGCATGTCCTACGTTAGAAAGGAAAGAACATTGGTGCAAACAAGAGACTAGTCTTGAATCTTGATTCTCTCTCTGGTAGGCATCCGTTACCGGCGTCTTTTTATGTGTCAAAAGTTGTCTTGTATTGAGAAAATTAGTGGTCTAGGTTCCTAGGTCTTGAAGGTTCTCATTTTCATCAATTTCTTTCTAGCTCTAGGATTCTCAACTTTAGTCTAGGTTCCTAATTAGGTATAGGATCCTCTCTCTAGTACAACGCGTCTCTCGCTTGCCCCTCCTTCATCACCGTAGCTCAGACCATTTGCTGCCATTTTCTGTCATTCTTTCCCCTCGTTTGACCCCTCATCAAAAGGGTCACTCCGGTCTAGGCCGATCAGTCTAATGAAAAATTTCAAAAAAAAAAAAGAAAAAAAAATAATTATTGGGAAAAATGAAAAAATTTGGGATTTGTGACTAACACCACACAGTCTTTTCTTTTGTTTGGCTTTATAAATACCAATTAAAATTTACAGATTTTGGTACGAAATTCCGTCTCTTTGCTCTTGTTACAATGTCTGCATTCAAACAAACAATGACTTTGTTTGCAAAAGTTAGAAAATCTATTCCTCCTGTTTCATTAGAATATAAGAATATGCTTAAAGATCCATCTTCAAAATATAAACCTTTTGCCCCAATTGGGTTAAAGAATAGAGAATGGCCTGATAAGACCATCACAAAGGCTCCAAGATGGTTATCTACTGATTTAAGAGATGGTAATCAATCACTTCCTGATCCTATGTCTGTTGAACAAAAGAAACAATATTTCCATAAGTTGCTAGAGATTGGGTTTAAGGAAATTGAAGTTGCCTTCCCTTCTGCTTCTCAAACTGATTTTGATTTTACAAGATACGCTGTGGAGAATGCCCCTGATGATGTCAAGATTCAAGCTCTAGTCCAATCAAGAGAACATTTGATCAAGAGAACCGTTGAATCTTTAACTGGTGCTAAAAATGCTACAATCCACGTGTATTTGGCCACTTCAGATTTGTTTAGAGATGTTGTGTTTAACATGTCTCAACAAGAAGCTGTTGAAAAAGCCGTATGGGCCACTAAATTAGTTCGTTCTTTAACTAAGGATGATCCATCACAACAAGCCACTAACTGGACTTATCAATTCTCACCAGAATGTTTCAGTGATACTCCAGTTGAATTTGCTGTCGAAATTTGTGAAGCTGTCAAGGCCGCTTGGGAACCAACCGTGGAAAATCCAATCATCTTTAATCTACCTGCTACTGTGGAAGTTGCCACTCCGAACATCTATGCTGATCAAATTGAATATTTTTCCAAACACATTTCTGAACGTGAAAAAGTTTGTATTTCTACTCATGCCCATAATGATCGTGGTTGTGGTGTTGCTGCCTCTGAACTTGGTGTTCTTGCCGGTGCTGACCGTGTTGAAGGTTGTTTATTTGGTAATGGTGAAAGAACCGGTAACGTTGATTTAGTCACTGTCGCTTTAAACTTGTATACTCAAGGTGTTGCTCCAGAATTAGATTTCTCTGATTTAGAATCTGTTATTGAAGTTGTTGAGAAATGTAACAAGATTCCTGTTCATCCAAGAGCTCCATATGGTGGTGAATTAGTTGTTTCAGCCTTTTCAGGTTCTCATCAAGATGCTATTAAGAAAGGTTTTGAAATTCAACAAAAGAGACGTGCTCAAGGTGATAAACTATGGAGAATTCCATATTTACCATTAGATCCAAAGGATATTGGTCGTGATTATGAAGCTGTTATCAGAGTGAATTCACAATCTGGTAAAGGTGGTGCTGCTTGGGTTATTTTGAGATCATTAGGTCTTGATTTACCTCGTGCTTTACAAATTCAATTTTCAACTAAAGTTCAAGATGAAGCTGATTTATTAGGTCGTGAATTAAAATCAGAAGAAATCATCCAAGTTTTCCAAAAGGCTTATAACTTTGATAATGCTGGTCCATTACAATTAGGCAATTATGATGTCTTGAAGTCTCCAGCCAATCCAGAAAGTCGTATCTTTAAAGGTGAATTGATTTTAAATGGTGATGTGATAATACCTATTGAAGGTTATGGTAATGGTCCAATTTCTTCATTTGTTGATGCTATCTCAAGATACACTAAACATACATTTGAAGTTAAGAGTTATAACGAACATTCTATTGGTGCTGGTTCAAGTACTAAAGCTGCCACTTTTATTCAATTAGGTTATTTGGATTCTGAGACCAATGAAACTAATTCTAAATGGGGTGTTGGTGTTAGTGTTAACACTTCTACTGCCTCTTTCACATCTATTTTATCTTCAGTGAATGCACTTGTTGAAGAAGGTCAAGTTGAATTGAATGAAGAACCAGAAGTTGCAAAAGCTTTATAAGAGAGGACTTTTAATCTTCTTTGAGACAAAATTCATACTAAAAACTTGCTCTAATCACATATCTTTTTAAAAAAAGGGAAAGAGATGATCATTAAAGAGCTTTATTTAACTTATTTGGATCAACTTTGGGATCTACACATAAATGTATTTATTCAAAACAAAGAAAAAATGAGACTAAACAGTTTTCAATACAAAAAACAGTCTCAATTCGTAGTTAAAATGAGACTTTAAAGACTTTAAAGACTTAATTAATCATCCAATCACCATAAAATTTCCCAACAGAATTCAAAAACACGCTCAAAACAAAGAAAGAAAAGAAGAGAAAAGAAGAGAAAAAAAAAAAAAAAAACAAAGAAAAAACGTCGAAAGTTCATAAAATTTCCTTTTAAATTCAGATCAAATTAAAGAAAAAAGAGGAAAAATTCCCCTTTGAAACCGCCTAATTTCTCTTTTAAAAAGCTCAAAGTGGTTTCTTACGGTTCTGTCATACAAATTTGATTGGTGGTCTTTTCCCAATTTATTGACGGTTTAATTTTATCATAATCTTCACTGGAGAAAAAAAAATTTGGTGTCAACTTTTTATATAAAAACCAGTTGTTGTTGATAAAGGTTGATCTTTGTTTGTGTTTTCCTTTACAAGTTTTTCATATCTTCACTGTGTCATTGTACACACTCACTCACTGTTGCTCACCTTTTTAAATCGGTTACTTCCATTGCAATTGTCCGGTTATTCCTTGAGTTAAAACTTGTGTCTATCTCATCTTATTACATCATTTATCATATAACCCATCTCCATTGTTTGGATCAGTGTTATTAAGATCAAAACTTTTAATTCCCCTTTGAGGCTTGAGATAACATAATCACTGTCACTGCTAGTTGAATACCTGCTTTCAAAGGTAAACACCTCGCTTCATTCTTCCCCCTTTTTGCTTAATCAGACTCATCGTTGTTCCTTGTTTCTTGGTGATATTATAACATCTGTCAGTGCATTCACACACATAAAAGATGGCTTCTGTTGAATTTGATAACGAGGTCCTTGAGAATCCTGAACTCTATGGTCTAAGAAGATCCGGTAGGGAAAGAAGAACTCCTATTACCCCTGTTGTCGCCAATAATAGTGAAACTGAATCTGAAGATGATTACTATGATACTGGGAAGAAATCCAAGAGAAAGAAGAAGAAACAAGTTGAGGTCTCTGAAGATGAAATGGAACTTGATGATGTCATGAATGAAGAGGATGAAGATGAAGATGATGATGATGATCAGGAGTTTGGTGTTGTAAAGACAAAGAAGAAGTTCGGTGTCAAGAGAAGGAAAGTCACTAAAAAGTCTAATACTAGTAATATCCCAAGTGAAGTTAGATTCAGTTCAAGAAACTCAAGATCAATAAATTATAACGTTGATAATCAGAATGACGATGATTTATTAGTATCTGATGAAGACGATGAAGAAGACGTCTATTATTACTCAAACTCCAACTCCACTCCAACTCCACAATCTTCATCCACTGAGGCCATTGATATGGTTGTAACGCATCAATTAAAAGAAGGTAAAGATGATAACCCAAATATTTTCAGAGACTTGGCACAGTCTAAGTTAGATTTCAAATTCTTGGTGAAATGGGCTGGGAAATCTCATATTCATAATACTTGGGAATCTTATTCTGATGTGTCTCATCATAAAGGTATCAAAAGAATTGATAACTATATTAAGTTGTTTGTGATACAGGATTTTGAGATCAGACATGATCATATGACCACGAGAGAAGATATTGAAGCCATGGATATTGAAAAGGATAGAAGATTGGATGAGATTGAAGAATATAAGAAAGTTGAAAGAGTGATAGATTCAGAACGTTCATTTGATGAAGAATTACAAGAAGAAGTATTGAAATATTTTGTTAAATGGAGAAGATTGAATTATGATGAGGCAACTTGGGAATTGGCAGATACCATTGTTAAAATTGGTCCTATTGAGGTGAAACATTTCCAAACTCGTTTAAATTCAAAGATCTTACCACAATTATCATCTAATTATGGTTCACAAAGACCAAGATTTGAAAAATTAATCACTCAACCCAAATTTATTAAAAATGGTGAATTAAGAGATTTCCAATTGACAGGTTTAAATTGGATGGCTTTCCTATGGTCAAGAAATGAAAATGGTATTCTTGCTGATGAGATGGGGCTGGGGAAAACTGTACAAACAGTGAGTTTCCTATCGTGGTTAATCTATGCTAGAAGACAAAATGGTCCACATATTGTCGTTGTACCATTGTCTACAATCCCTGCTTGGCAAGAAACTTTTGAGAAATGGGCTCCAGATTTAAATTGTGTTTATTACTTGGGTAATACCGATGCAAGAAGAACCATTAGAGATTATGAATTTTTCCAAGATGGGAAGCAGAAAAAAATCAAATTTAATGTGTTATTAACTACGTATGAATACATCTTAAAGGATGCTAATGAACTTGGTTCTATCAAATGGCAATTCTTGGCTGTTGATGAAGCTCATAGATTGAAGAATGCTGAATCATCATTATATGAGGCCCTGAACTCATTCAAAGTTTCTAATAGATTATTAATCACTGGTACTCCATTACAAAATAACATTAAAGAATTGGCAGCATTGGTGAATTTCTTAATGCCTGGTAAATTTGAAATTGATGAAGAGATTGATTTTGATAAGACTGGTGATAAAGAACAAGAAGAATACATTAAGAACTTACAAACAAGATTAAAACCATTCATTTTAAGACGTTTGAAAAAAGATGTTGAAAAATCATTACCTTCAAAGACTGAAAGAATTTTACGTGTTGAACTATCTGATTTACAAACTCATTATTATAAAAATATCTTGACTAAGAATTATTCTGCTTTGAACGGTGGTAATAACAAGAATCAAATTTCATTATTAAACGTAATGTCAGAATTGAAAAAGGCTTCTAATCATCCATATTTGTTTGATGGTGCAGAAGATCAAGTATTGGCCAAGTTTGGTACCATTCATGAACATTCTAATAGACATTCAAGAGAAGATATTCTAAGAGGTATGATTATGTCTTCAGGTAAAATGGTATTATTGGACAAATTGTTAACCAGATTAAAGAAAGACGGTCATAGAGTCTTAATTTTCAGTCAGATGGTTAGAATGTTGGATATTTTAGGTGATTATCTATCTATCAAAGGTATAAATTTCCAAAGATTGGATGGTACTGTCCCCTCAGCACAACGTCGTATTTCCATTGATCATTTTAATGAACCTGATTCAAATGATTTTGTGTTTTTATTGTCTACAAGAGCTGGTGGTCTAGGTATTAACTTGATGACTGCTGACACTGTTATTATATTTGATTCAGATTGGAATCCACAAGCTGATTTGCAAGCCATGGCAAGAGCACATAGAATTGGTCAAAAGAACCACGTTATGGTTTACAGATTTGTTAGTAAGGATACCGTTGAAGAAGAAGTTTTGGAAAGAGCTAGAAAGAAGATGATCTTGGAATATGCCATTATTTCATTAGGTGTCACTGCTAATACTACAAATAAGAAGAATGAACCTTCAGCTGGTGAATTGAGTGAAATTTTAAAGTTTGGTGCTGGGAATATGTTCAAAGCCAATGAAAATCAAAAGAAATTGGAAGATTTGAATTTGGATGATGTCTTGAATCATGCAGAGGATCATATTACTACCCCAGACTTGGGTGAATCTAACTTGGGTGGTGAAGAATTCTTAAAACAATTTGAAGTTACTGATTATAAAGCTGATGTTGATTGGGATGATATCATTCCAGCTGAAGAATTGGCCAAGTTGAAAGAAGAGGAGAAGAAAAGATTGGAAGAACAATACTTACAAGAACAAATCTCTATGTATTCAAGAAGACAAGCTGCCATTGATAAGATGCAAAATCCTAATGCTTATAATGATAATGATGATGATGATGAAGAAGTTGTTAAGAAACAACAAAGAACCAAAAAGGAATACAACAAGATCTCGGACAAAGAAGTTAGAGCCATCTATAGATCAATTTTAAAATTGGGTGATTTAACCAACAGATGGGATGAGTTGATCCAAGAAGGTACATTACCAGAGAATAAGAACCCAGAACTATTTAAGAAAGCATACAATGAATTGATTGATACTTCTAAGGAATTGGTAAAGAAGGAAGAAGAACGTCGTTCTAAAGTTTTGGCTGAATTAGAGAAGGCCGCTATGGAACATAAGGCTAAAGAGAAGAATGGTGAAGTTAAACCAACAACAAGTGGAGAGAAGTCTCCAATAGCTCTATGGATGATGAAGAGAAAAGAACGTAAAGCCATTCTATTTGAACAACAAGGTGTCAAGAATATTAATGCTGAATTGATTCTTTCAAGACCTGACGATATGGAATTGATTCGTTCTTCAGTTGCTGCCTTTGAAGACCCATTACAATTCAAATTTGAACAGTCTGTTAAACCTGTTCATGGTTGGACTGCTAATTGGACTCAACACGATGATGAAATGTTGATTGTTGGTGTTAGCAAGTATGGGTATGGTTCTTGGATTCAAATTAGAGATGATCCATTCTTGGGATTGAGTTCCAAATTCTTCTTGAGTGAGGTAAGTACTGTTCCTGGTCCAAAGAAAAAGACCACTGAAGAAGTTAAAAAGGAAGAAGATCCTTCAACTGAAGAAGTTACAGAAAAACCTGAAGTAAAAGAAGAAACAACTGAAGTCAAATCTGAAGTGAAAGCTGAAGACAAGAAAGAAGACAAGTCCAATGCTAAGAAATCACCAGGTTCTGTCCATCTATCTAGAAGAGTTGATTATTTGATTAATGTCTTGAAAGGTAATGAGAATGAAACTTCCAATAACACTCCAGGTCCTTCTACCCCAACTTCTGCCACTACCAAACCAAAGCAAAAAAGATTGAAGTCTGATGGTACCATTGCTGCAAGACCAGGTCCTAAACCAGGTTCGAAACCAAATTCCAAATCTAATATTAAAACTGGTGCTAAACCTGGTCCAAAACCTGGTGCTGGTGTTAAATCTGGTTCTAAACCTGGTCCAAAGTCCAAAGCTAGCTCATCTTCTCCAGATGTTAAAGCTAACAAAGGTGATGTCACTGGTCCAAATTCCAAGAGTGATGAAGGCTATGAGAGCATGGATGAAGGTTTCTGCAAAGACACACTCCATCCAATGCGTCATTCATTAAAGAGACTAAACAATGGTCCAGTTGGGTTAGAACGTAAAGAATGGGCAAAGGTACTGAAGACTGAGTTGATTAACGTGGGTGATTTCATCAATAAAATTATCAAAGAAAAGAGTCCTAAGGATGGAAACAAGTTGAGAAAACACCTGTGGTTTTACACTTCATTATACTGGCCTGCTAAAGTGAAGAGTAAACAGATCACTTCGATGTATCAGAAGTTGAAGGAGAACTCACAGTCTAGTTGACCTCTAGTTGTCATTTATCATTTATCATGTATGTGTATTATTAAACTTAACGATTTTTCGTATGAATTAAAATCGTAGTTATCATCAACATCATCAACAACATCATCATCTTCCTCTTCATCTTCTTATTGTTCTTTTATTGGTCTCATTGTTGTCTTGTGCCTGTGGAAGCCTGTCATCCTGGTTAGGGACACACTCGAACATCGACTTTACTTCAGAGACAATTTGACCACTCTCAAATTGAAAAGTACCCGATTTCCTCCCATTCACAGCTCAATCAACAATGAAGATTTTGGTCAAAGAGACCCCCAGAACCATTGCTCTGGTTTCCAAGGAGTCTGTGTTACTTTTCCGTCATATCAAAACGGAGAATAACTTGAAAAGATGTGTCATTGAATTCTTATCAAAGCAAGATGTCAACTTGAAAGAATATAAGAAATTAAGCGACCGAGAAATCCATGGGTTCTTAGGGTTAATTGAAGTGAAAGACGAATACTACATTTGTGCCATTACAGGTGCAAGCAAAGTTGCAGCTCCAATTCCGAACGAATCCATTAACAAGATTCATAGTGTTGATTTTTATAGTATCAACAATCCAACTTGGGATTTCGTGGAGATTGGACCTAATGGGTTCCCTGTTATCGCAGGTCAAGATGAAGATGAGACTGGTAATTATCAAAAGCATCCCTGTCATGACTTGAAGAAGATGTTATCCACTGGTGGGTTCTACTTCTCTAATGATTTTGATTTAACAAGTTCTTTACAATCAAGAGGTGTTGGTGGTCATTCTTTAAGTTTTGATCAGTATCAAGAGGAATATATGTGGAACTCTTTTATGATGCAACAGATTGTCGAGTATAGAAACAACTTGGATGAGACCGAAAAGGAGAGACTAGATGATGAAGGGTTTTTGACCACTGTGATTAGAGGCTTTGCAGAGACTTTCCAAACTCATCTTGAACGTGAAAGAGTTCAGATGACCGTCATCTCTAGACAAAGTTGGAAACGTGCCGGTACAAGATTTAACTCAAGAGGTATCGATGATGATAGTTACGTTGCCAATTTTGTTGAAACTGAATATATTCTGTACTCAAACTCCTTGTGTTATTCATATACACAGATTAGAGGCTCGGTCCCAGTGTTTTGGGAACAAGACACTGCATTAATCAATCCAAAAGTTCAAATAACTAGATCTGAAGAAGCAACACAGCCTGTTTTTGATCAGCATTTCAATAGACTATTAGAGACATACAGTGCTGTTAACATTGTGAATTTACTAAGTACGAAAACATCAGAGATTCAACTGACAAAGAGATATAAATCACACTTGAACACATTCTTGAAGAATGGTGGTTCTGATATATACATGACAAATTTTGATTTCCATAAAGAAACTTCAGATCAAGGTTATTCATCATCCACAAAGATTTATAACCTAATCAAGGAATCACTATTTGAATTTGGTTATTTCAGTTATGACGTGAAGGCAGGAAAGACATTAAGTGAACAATCTGGTGTTTTTAGAACAAACTGTCTTGATTGTTTAGATAGAACAAACTTGATCCAACAATTCATCTCCACATTTGCATTGACCATCTTTTTGAAAGATCATGAACATTATGTCCCACAAGAATCAGAATTCTTCAATAAGCATAACTCACTATGGGCAGACAATGGTGATCAAATTTCACAGATTTACACAGGTACAAATGCCTTAAAATCCTCATTTTCTAGAAAGGGTAAAATGAGTTTCGCTGGTGCATTGTCTGACGCTACCAAATCTGTGAGTAGAATGTACATTAACAACTTTGTTGATAAAGGTAAACAAGTCACTATTGATACACTATTGGGGCGTTTAGCTGGACAGACCCCAGTGTTGTTATATGATCCAATCTCAGACTACGTCCATGATAAGATCAAAGAAGTTAAGAGTCAATTCACCACTTTTGATAATATCAATGTGTTTACAGGTACGTATAACGTGAATGGTATTAGTAAGGTTGAAGACCTATCTGAATGGCTATACCCAATTGGTGATAAATTTTCCCCAGATATTGTGGTGCTTGGATTTCAAGAAGTCATTGAATTAACTGCTGGTTCAATCTTGAATGCTGACTATTCAAAATCATCATTTTGGACCAATGAAGTGAACAAATGCTTGAACCAATATGGAAAATATGTCATGTTAAGAGCCGAACAAATGTCATCATTATTATTGTTATTCTTTGTCAAGTTTGAATCAGTTAGTTTAGTGAAACAAGTTGAAGGTGGTGTTAAGAAGACAGGACTTGGTGGTATGACTGGTAACAAAGGTGCTGTTGCCATTAGATTCAATTATGGTTCCTCGTCTTTCTGCTTTGTTAATGTTCATTTGGCCGCTGGGACGAACAACATCCAAGAGCGTAACAATGATTATCATTCTATCGCTAAGGGAATCAAGTTCTCTCGTGGTGGGACAATCAATGACAATGATACTGTGTTTTGGATTGGTGATTTGAATTATAGAATCGCTCTAGGAAGTGATGAGGTGAGACAAGCCATTGTCAATAGTGATTTGGAGACATTGATCCAACATGATCAATTAACATTAGAGATAAAGAAGAACAATGCCTTTGAAGGGTTTTCTGAACCTTCTTTGAATTTCAATCCAACATACAAGTATGATAAAGGTACGAATCGTTATGATAGTTCAGAAAAGCAAAGAACACCATCATGGACAGATAGAATCATTTATAAAGGTGTCAACACGAAACCTTTGGCTTACAGTTCTTCTGACTCGTTGATCTATTCTGATCATAAACCTGTTTATGCAGCTTATAGATCTCGAGTTGAATTTGTTGATAAAGAAGTGAAGACCAAATTAATGAAGGAATTTTATCAAGATTTCAAATCTAAGCATGCTACAAGTGGTGGTGTACCATTGGTGAACTTTGAAGGTAGAAAAGACCAAGCTAAACCAATTACGAAGGAGAAAATCAAAGAAGAATCGCCAAATTTCATGGATGATGATGGTGATGATTATCAATTGAAGCCAACATCAAGACAACCTTCCTTTGTGGTATCTAAACCTCAATCACCAGTGTACAATGATATTTTGACTCCAAAGAGAAACAGCCCAGCTCCTCCTCCTCCATCTCCTCCTGTGAGAAGATCCACTACTACATTGTCATCACAGCCACCACAGCCACCACAACCACCACAAAAACGTACCACATCTCCTACATCCATCATCAAACCATCAGTTCCTGACTCTAGTACAAACACACCACCACCAGCTCCAGCTCCAAGAAAGACAACACTACCACCAGGATTTTCAGATTCTGTGTTATTACCAAAATCCAAGACCCCAAGCAGATCTAACACCCCTTCAAACGATCAATTAGTGACAAAGAAGCCTCCAGTGATCCCAAAGAAACCAATGACTTTAAAATCCACTCCTACAACAACATCTCACCATTTAGAGACCAAGGAGAATACTAATAAAGCAACTACTCCACCACCACCTCCTCCTCCTCCTCCTCCTTCGAGAACAATGAACTCCTGGACTCCATTAGTGCCTAAATAAACAATAACCTACTGGTTTTATTTAGCCATTTTCAATTGAATTGTAGTTCATTTAGCCTATTTGGAAGCTGTGGCCCATTACATTTCCATTTTGGGACAAATGTAAATATGGTCATCATGACGCGATTCACCACAGTGAAAAAATTGGGAATTTTGACAGGAAAAGTTAAAGCTGAATTTAATTGAGGAAATCGACTTGAAGGAGTTTTTGAATGTTTTGAAGACTTTTATTCCTTTGGTTTGTCCCTTTTGTCTTTCCCATTTCATTTGTCTTATTTGTCTCTTTTTTGTTTAAAAAGTTGGAGAAAACTGTCATAAAAAGAGGAGAAGGAGCTCATCGCAATATAAAAAGAGGCATCATCCACTAAAATTAAGTGGAAAGTAATCAATAGACTTTTAACACTAAAACCAACAATGAAGAGACGCTATTCCAATTGTGTAGAGTGTCTGCCTAGTCCCGAATATGATAATGAGATACAACTCCCAAAGAAGGTTAAACCACAGTTATCAAATCATGAGTTTTTAACAACGATAAACGATTCTTTACTTCATTTTGTCAAAACTGATGGTTCTAAAGAACTCAAGAAGTTACAACTTATAACGGGTGAGAAATTGGTGGTTATATTCTTTGGTTTAAGAAACAATTATATGGATCTTATTTCAACCAATTATGATAAATTGAAATCAATGTTTAATACTGAAGTTCTTGGACTCTCTGCAAATATTGGGAAACATGATTTCAACTTCCCTATAGTTAACTCCACATCTGAGATTATCAAGAAGTTTAATGTATTGGATCCTAATGGTGGTGGTGTTTATCCAAGAGATGTCATCTTGATCTTTGATTCTTATGGTGTCAAGAGATTAGAACTCCCGGTGCTCATAATGGGTCAATACGCACTAGATAGACCCATCATTGACCTTTTGATTGATTCTCTTGAAGGAGTTTAGACTCATCATGATTTATAACTGTTGATTTATCAACATTTTAACGAAAGTTTACGATTCAATATACTCTTTTTTTCTTTTTGAATACAAATTTATTAGTAACACATTCATTAAACGTCATAAAGCAAACACCTTTCTTTCAATTTCAAGCTTTTAATTGTTGATGTTCAGCTATTGTCTTCTTTAATTTTTCAATCTCCAAGTTAACAATCTTTATACCATTGTCAAATCTAGCAACTTCTTCAATTTCTGTCTCTTTAGAGAAATCACTTTCAATTTTCCTTTCAGGTAAGACATTACCTGGTTTTTGTGTCATAATTTCAAACAATTGTTCAGTTGGTTCATTAAATACAACTTCATCATATTGTATACTCTTAACATGACGATCCTTTTCTGTGATTTCAGCACCAGGTGGTAATCCATATGGATGTAATCTTAAATGATGATATAATGAAAGATTCTTCTCATTAGCCTCAGGGATAAAGAATATCTTGATTCCAATTTCAAATTCACCCCAACCTGTCTCTGTAACTTCAAAAGGTGGTGATTCAACTGATCTTGTTGAATTATGATAAGTATCATGTAATTTAAATACAACTTTTTTGATAAAATATGAAATATCTTCACCTTGAGGACCACGTACAAATACGGTCCATTTATGAGTATGTTCAACTGGAGCATTTGGAGGTTTATAATCACCCATTGGTGTTGCTGTATTACCATATATTATAGGACGACATATTGATAATGTCTTGATAAACTGTTAGTAAAATGGAAAACTTATTCTTTAAGGAGTAAATATAAACATACTTTCACTCTTTTATTTGTAGCAACACCCATTCCCCCTTTTTCCTTTTACTTTATATCTTTTGAAATGGATTAAATTGGTTTTAAATCAACTTTAAACAAAGCTCTTTTTGGTGGGTTTCTTTGTTTTTTAGAAGATTCAATTTATAAAACGTGTTCGCGGGGATATACATTCTTTAGTGATTATGTAATCAACGGAATAATTTTGGCACAAGCCAGTACTATGATAAATTAGTTAATTATAAGACAATTGTATGTATTTGTATGTATATGGACTTTTTTAAATGGATCTTATATGGATCATGTTTTGTTGTTCTTTTAGATAATTGTAAATTAAAGTAATAAGTATTTATGAATATATGAACATATCCACTATCAATACAATAGACGTATATCTCGGAATAAATACAAATTTTAAAGAATCATCAACTCATCACGAACCATCAATAATTCATTAAATTGAACCAAATCAATCACAATCACAATCACAATCACTTTAATCAATGAGCTTCCAACCTTTTAAACATCCGGTCTTTGAAGCCATTAAACAAAAGAAATTAATTCTTGCCTCGACTTCACCACGTCGAATTCAATTATTAAAAGAAATGGGATTTGATGATATTGAAGTGATTCCATCAAATTTCCCTGAAGATTTGAATAAAGATGATTATAGTGTTAGAGATGTAAGTATTGCTTATCAATGTAACTGAACATATGTACATGTACTAATATATTGGACATAGTATGTGAAATATACAGCAATTGGTAAAGCTCAAGCTGTTTATGATGAATTAAAACAATCTAAAAAGGAAAAAAATGCCTTTATCATAGCAGCTGATACAATTTGTGTTCTTAATGATAAAATTTATGAAAAACCTTCAACAAAAGAAGAACAATTTAAAAATTTACAAACTTATAGAGATTCAAATAAACCTTTAATACCTATAACTGCAATTGTTATCATTAATAATGGTGAAATTATTACTCATTTAGAAGAAACTGCAGTATATGTTGATGAAACAATAAGTGATGAATTCTTAAAGGCGTATGTTGATACAATGGAAGGTCTTACCGTTGCAGCTGGTGTTAGAGTTCAATTAAGAGGTGCTTTGTTATTTAAAAGAATTGATGGTGATTTTTATAATGCTGTTGGTTTACCAATGAATTCAACTTTTAAATTGATTCAAAAAGCATTGGGTGTTGAATTCTGATGTATAGATTTTATATATTAAGATTGTATTTTCATATTCTCTTTACTTTAAACAATAGTTAACAAAGGTGGTTAAAGTGAATAATAAGACACTTAATCCAGATTAGGAAACGGTTAAGGAGCCCTGATGGCGATGAGGTTAAAATTTTTAAATTTGAAAAATTTAATCTTTGAAAAAAATGTGCCAAATTTGGGTATTAAAATTGGTGTTAGATCAAAAGAGATATCAAAGATCAAAAGATGGGTTCTAAATTAGTTAAGAAAGGTGGTGTTAAGCCAAAGAGAGATGTTAAATCTGTTAGACCTAAAGAAAAGAAGAAGAATGTAAAGAAAGTGGAGGAATCAGAATCAGAATCAAAAGATGAAGAGTTTGAATTACCTAGTGATTCCTCATCTTCTGAAGAAGAAGAGGAAGAAGAAGAAGAAGAATCAGCTGAAGAGTTTGGTGGGTTTGATGATGAAGAGACTGAGATTACTGTGAACATTGTTGATGAATCCGAATCTGGTTCTGCTGATGAAGATGAAGAGGAAGCTGAAGGTCTAGAAGGCTTTGAAAGTTCAGATGATGAAGATGAACAAGATCAAGATGATGATCAAGAAGATGAAGAAAAAGATCAAATCAAATCCAAGAAATCAGAATCACATGAAGTTAAAACCCTTCCTAAACAAGATAAGAAATCCACAAAACAAGAAAAGATTAAAAAAGGTGTTATTTATATTGGTCGTCTTCCAAATGGATTTGAAGAACGTGAATTAACTAAATATTTTAAACAATTTGGTGATATAACTAATGTTAATTTACCAAGAAGTAAAAAAACAGGTAATATTAAACATTATGGTTTCATAGAATTTGCTAATAAAGATGATGCAAAAGTTGCTCAAGAAACTATGAACAATTACTTATTATTAAATCATCAATTAAAAGTGGATATTGTTGATGATGAATTTAGATCAAGTAAGAAATTTAAAAAGAGTTATTTCAAAGTTGATAAATTAAAGAAGGATGTTAAAACTTTGAATGGGAATGTTGAAAAGAAGAGAAAACAGAGAAAAAGGGCTTTAGAAGCCGCAGGTATTGATTTTTAAAAAGCATTTAATTTGTACATTAGGATTTCTGTGGTTTTATTGCAGTGTAGTATTATACTATAATAACTGTAGTACTAAAGTTATATTGCCCGATAATTTTGAAAATTGAAAAAATTCATCTCGTTTAAACACTACAATTTATCAACACTTTAAATAATCTCCTTAAAACCAATACAAAATGTCAGAAGTTAAAGTGTTCACTTATGAAGAACTATCAGAACATAACAAAGAGCAAGATCTTTGGATGGCCATTGATGGTAAAGTTTATGATTGTACCAAATTTTTAGAAGAACATCCAGGTGGTGAAGAAGTTATGACTGATTGTGGTGGTATTGATGCCACTGGTCCATTTGATGTAAGTGTATTATTAACATTGAAAGTTGAAGAGCATTCTCTTGATTATGAAACTTCTTTTCTTTCTTAAGATCATCAATTAACAATTCTTAAATAATAGGATGTTGGTCATTCAGATGATGCCAGAGATCTACTGAAAGATATGTACATTGGTGATTTGGATGTTTCTTCCACTCCAGTGAACTCAGGGGTTGGTGCTTCTGCTACTACTGGTGGTGAACAAAACATTGGTTTAATAATTGCGATCATTGTGATCTTATTAGCTGTTATCGCATACTTTATCTTAAATTAGAATGATAGAGAGAGTGAGAGACAGTTATCTATTCTCATTTCTACTTTGTATACTAAATTATCAATCTATAAAAGAAAAGGATGCACCAGTTTCGATAGCTCCTTATTTATTAATGCTTAAACTGAATAGGAAATTGTAGATTTTATGGTATGGATGGATATATTGGATACGATACCACCCAACATTAATACTAAACAAGATGATCAATAGTCTCAAATTTAGTTCTCATCAGTATTCATTACTTATATATTATAAAAACAAACACAAGTATTGAAGAGTGTAGTAATCTATACATATTACTACTTTAATAACTCAAATATCCCCTTAAAGTATCTCATCTCTTGAGAGTAATCATGTGATTAAATATGAATTAGTTAATGACTAGTACTTTGACAGTGGTTAACAATATGAGACATATCACTGCCAATTATTCACGGGCATGGGACCGAGATTTCAGCCAATCAGAGAGCACAGATTGGAAATTAATACTACTAATGAATCTTTTGTTTAATAAATAGGTGATTAAAAAAGAATTGAATAATATGGAGCATTCTATTAACCATCTAAATATATGATCATTATCATCTTCTTTTCATAATTAGAGAATGTTATAATTAATTAGTTATAATCATCATCGATTCAAAACCTTTCCCTATATAGTAATATTCGTGAAATCCTTCCCTTCTGAATCCTTCTTTTAATTTATTTAAAAAGGCCAAAAAGATTCATAATTTTTCAAAATAGCAATAGAACATAGCAGATGTGACCAAATATCGAAAAGGGCACATTGGGATTTAGACTTTAGAGTATAATTATGATGTATTGGTCTTTTGAATTTTTTTTCTCTAATTTAGTCCAATAATTACCTAATTCGTTATGAAGAGTTTTATAGAATTATCTTTCTAAATAGCTGGTTAGAGAAATCAGAGGATGTATCAATGTCACCTTCGAAGAGGAAGGATTCATGAGTGGACGGGGTGTTTGTAATCTAATATTACAGAGTTTAAACGAAATTAAACTGTCACTAATCAATTAATGTTTTTAAAAAGAAAAGCCAGACGTAGACATAGTTGCTTTGTGTGATCCATCAATGTTGCTATGGAAATAGAAATATCAAAAAAAAAAAACGATCCCTCAAAATTGACGCGTCAGTCGTTTTAACCTAAAACGGATGCACTGAAAAGCAGAGCTCCTAACCAAAGAGTAACATTTCCATCACGGACTCATTTTTACTATCATAAAATCGTCACATCGCTTCATAACCTTACCAATTGAAATGAAAATGAAATGAAAATGACTAATCCCCATACAAAATTTATAAATTTTTGAAAATTTGAACGTGTTGCCACCGGTTCAAAAGTTGAGATATTAAGAATCTAATAATTGGAAAGCGTGTATTTCATACATTTCGGATTAGTCTGTGTAAGAAACTGGAGTTTTCAAATCGATTTTTCTTGATTTAAGGACGCGATGCCTATTTTTGTATTAAAATAGTTATTAATTCCTAATAAGTCTCCCGCGAATTCGTTCTACAAAATTGAAAGGTAGTAGATAACGGAAATTTGAAAATCACAAATTTGACACAAAACATCTCATCTCTTTTATGTAATATTACTATAAACTGTACAACAAACCAAGAGTCTTCGCCAAAACTCCTACTCAACAAAGATCAAACATCTAAGCTGATTATGTCCGAGCCGTCGCACTTTAACTTCTTAACCTTCTTACAGTCCCCCCCTGGTCGGTGGCCCACCCCTGATACTCTCACAAACGGTTACACTAGGGAGCAGTTGAACGAGATTATAAACATCACTTACACAATGACAGACGATCAGGTAGTATCTCAGCTTTTGAGTGACCCTCTACCAAACTACCACATTGAGCCTACAGGAAGGCATATCCTTCACCCAGATACTGGCTCCATGGGAGTTCTCCCAGTTACTAACTCTGACGTGAGTCCATCAGGTTTGAGGGAGTTGAAGATAAGTCCAACCTTAGGTATGACGGGTGGTGAGGAAGAGAAATTGGTAATAAAATTCACTAGACCATATAAATTCAGTTTGACTGAGGGTGATTTTAGATTATTTAGCAATACCAAAGAAAGACAAGTCTCATGCTCACCTGGAGAGTTTGATCAAGAATTCACGAATATGTTCAAAGACAAAGACATTTTATTCGATGCAGACCGATTGGTGTTCCTTCTTTATGCTAACATGGACTCTATCAAATTGCAAGATTTCGATTCTGAATCAGATACCCAAAAATTCCTTGAGAAGGCCTTGATTGACCCAATCATCAATAACATCGTCAAACCAAATATTCCAGACAAAGCATACTTAAAGTCAGTGATAACTTTTATTGGAGAAATGATGAACATTGGAAGTGCTGAAGTTTTCACTGAAGAGCAG
>JAKUAB010000079.1:0-19645 GCA_030579075.1 Taiozyma dajiaensis | reverse complement strand
TGTTGACGTTATGTACAACACTATACAGATATAAAGTACTGGTATTTAATGAATAATGATTTGAAATGTGCTCCTCGACTAATATGTAACTACAACTTCGTATTGTGGTGTCCTTCAAGTAATAACATAAGTAGTTGATCAACACTATATGTTAAGAGATCTTCGAAGGTTTTGAAATTCTGTTGAATGGAATCCAAATTTGTTGATATTCAAACAAATGCTCCATCATGAGGGATCAACAACTTTCATCCTTTGATATTAGTTGAAACGAAACCCCTGAGTCTGGAACGAGCCTATTCGTATAACTAAAAGTCAAGATCCTCCTCAGAAACCGATCTCAACTCAAACGAGAATATAACTATAGCAAATCCATCAATTTTTTTGACGTTTGTTTGTTTATCCTCGATGATCAGATCAATGGGGTGTGCTTTTAAGCGCGTTGTTTGTTTACATTCACCTGAATTCCAAGTGTTTTTTGCGCTTGCTACACGGTGTTTGCAACACGAAATGGCGTCAGTCACGTGCCCATTAACCTCACCCAATACTTAAGATCGGCTGAATCCGCGCATAAACTTGCATAAACTTTGTGGGCTCGTTTAGCAAAACTCCCAAAAAAGGGAAAAAAAAAGTTGGGCACAAACAGTTGTGAAAGTGGCTCCAACATACAAAAATCGAACCACTAATTTAAATCTGACACATTTTTTAGTCAAAAACAAGTTATAAAAGGAGAAACATTTTCCCACTGATGATTTAGCTGACGTTCATGATGGTGAACAAAGTGTCCTTTATCGCATTCGCATAACCATTCACATATTACAATCGCTCATAATGAACCCAGCCCTAAGACAAACTAGATCTTTACAACCACTGTTAATGTTCAGTTACCTTACATTAGGTCTAACACTGCCATTCGTTTTACCATTGAAGTCTCACAACAATGTAGTGAAAACACAAGCAACAAAACCTCAAATCGGTGTCATTAGCTTGAACTCCTTCGTGAGACTATGAAAATACATTTCTGCTGTTAAATATTACGGCTTTCTTTTAATGCTACACAAGATTTTTTTTATGATTTGAGAATGGGATATACAAGGTTGTTTCTTTCTTTTTTTTATTTTGGGAGGTTTCTATTACTATACTGGTTAATTATAGTTCAATTTAATATGAGTTTTAAATATTACGAATCAAACTTGTAGTTCTACTAATTTTCTGAATATAAATATTTATATAATGTCCTCATTCATTCCATTAAAAAAACTCTTCCAACTCTTTGTTTACCACTCTATAAGAATCAAGAATTAGATTATGACCAGCATTTTCTAAAACCTTGTAAGTTACCGATCTTTCCCCCAAAAGGTCTTTGTATGTTTGACCACCAAGGTTAGTCACATGGTCCTTATCACCGTCAATGATCAATAACTTATTCTTATCCTGTCCAAGAATGTTATTTGCCTCTATGACGTCTTCCAAAGTGATTGGTACCCATTCAAAAGCATGGTTTAAGAAATTTTTGGTATTAGTGCTTAGATTGAACTTGAATTGTTTAAACTTGATATAATCATCAATGTTATCATCATGGCCAAACAATCTGTTCAATGATTTGGAATTGAGATTGTTAATTCTATCAAACTTTCTAAAGATATCAAAAAAGATGGGAAAAGTTCTAAAGATACCAAGAAAGATCTTTTGAAGATTGGTCTTTTTAGAAGGAAACTTTGGTGGTGCAAACAAAACCACTCTTTTAACAGAACCTTCTTTTAAATTGTTAATCAACTTTAAAATAATTTGACTACCATAACTGTGGCCCACAAGAATCAAATTATCAAGCTTATTAACCTCAATGAACTTCAATGCAAATTTTGTAAAATTGTTTAAACTCAGTTTAAAATCTGAATCAATATCTTGTGATTTACCAGAACCAGGTAGATCAAAAGCATATATATCATAATCTTCATGAAATTTTTTGATCTGTTCATCAAATTGTTGGAAATTACCACCAAGACCATGAATGAATAAGATGGTAGGATTTCCTTTCTTGTTAACACTTGGAACATGTATGTTATAGATGTTACCTATTCCGTCAAACTTGTCGAATTTAGCATACTTCTTGGTCAGTTCTGAGGTGAAAGTTTCAGAATCAGCAAGCAACAGTTCTTCTAATGGTGTCTTGATATCATTAAATAGAACATTGACAATTGTGGTGATACCGAATGTCACTTTCCCTAGGAATGATGTAGGCAGGTCAACCTGTTCCTGAGTTGCAAGTTCTTTATATTGATCCAGTGACATTGCGTTCGTAACAGGGCAATAGATGGATTTCAGAACTTATGTACAAGTTGATGTCAATTTATAAGGAATTACGTTATTTCCGAATTCATTTTCGCGGGTACTTTAGATGAAATCACTACTCAACATCAAAAACCAATGAAGACAACAACATAAGAATCCAACTAAAAGGCAGAGTTCATGTTCAAAAATTCGTTGAACAAGTGATCACTTAAGTTTATTTACCATCATTTTCTGTAAAAGATTAATTAAAATAGCAAAAAAATAGAAATGCTCTCACTCAGAGTCGAACTGAGGATCGCTACATTACTAGTGTAGCGCCTTACCAACTTGGCCATAAGAGCTCTTCTTGCCTGAGTGTTAGGTATTACTGACTTTCTCACCAATACATGGTACGTTACACTTTATGGCAAGGTACAAATAAAGTAATACACCTACATTCGTGTTTAGTTCTGTTTAGTTTCAATAAGAATGTTAAGAATATTTTAGTCTATTTAAGAACTGGGAATGATAGCGTGTAGTTCATTAAGAAATTGGTGGTCATGGGCAAATAATTACTGTGTATCTATACAGATTTAAATCGTAGTCCAACATTTCTGCACTGAAGACACAAGCAACATGAAGACATTCTACTCCCTAAAAGTTTCATGTAACATAGCTAAATGGCTATAAGGTTGAAATAACCATCAATACAAGTTTTACTGTATGAAATAAAAAAGACCTTCAGCGCTTGATAAACTAATCATGCCTCTGGCGAGAAATGGAGGCAACTATCAAACTAGATACAACTAATTTTAGAATCGAGTCAACACAGAAGATCAAAGTGTTAAGAAACTAGTTCAATATGGATAAGCATTTGTAGAGGATTTCATTTTAGAGAAGAAATCACTGTTATAACCTATCACTCTCCACCTGCCAAAAAAAGTCATAACTGATCATGACTGAGATGAAGAAATAGAATGACAATATCCATAGGACATGTTTATGGGAGATATGACCGCGTAATTCAGTGAACAACCAATAAAGTTGAAAGAGCAGTTTTAAATTCCTCGTTGAAACACTCAAACCAACCTAACCAACCTATCATAATCTATTTTACATCCTGACAATAGCGGTAAGAGTTTTGCATTTAATACCTTGAATACTAGCTTTTTAGAGGGAAAAAAGCCATATCACTTTTGAGATCATACCCTGGTCAGTAGAGAGGTACGCTAGTACCAGAATCAGGAGGCCAAAAGTTGATGGTCGAGTGAGTGAGGGAACAATCAAAAAGGGATGAGATTGGGCTGAAATATCCAAATAGAAAACTCTCGAGTTTACTAAGAAAGTATACTTAGAGCTAAGATGTATTAATTTGTTGAAACGAATATGAATATAGAACTTGGTGTTTGCGAGAAAACCGTTTTTAAGATCTGGTATGCGGCAGGCCGGTTGTTTATTAATGACGCAAAAATATAGGTATTGTGTAATTAGATTTCTAAAGTTTTGACTTCTTCAGATATTCTTTTGCATGGGGTAAAGCTTGTATTGATGGCTATTTGAGCCATATGAATATTTATGTACTATTATATAACGCTTCTAGCTAGTCTTATATCTTCATATATCTTGTATCTTATTTAATCTCTTTCTTGTCTCTTTTCACTTGATAAATTGTTGAGTCTGTTCACAGTTAGTTTAGCTTTTCATCAAACTTGGAAGTTCATTTATCTTTATGGACAATTTCAGATGTCTCTTTTAATCTCCCCCAATAGCCTATTGGAGGTACAAATTAGCATCTTTTACGAATTACGTGTTTCATAAGCTTCTAACACTTATTGTGTTGAGAGCTAACAAGTTATGTCAGTGACTTTGATGTAAGAACAACCTCTTTACTCTACCTCAATAATAATCCATCAACGCTAACTTCTTTTGTTAAAACTCATCGATAACCTAAGATTCATTCGAAAGATCAAATGACTTCAGTTGAGTGGGGCCAAATCGTCGATAAGACCTGATGAACATCTTCTTCGATGTAGTTGAAAACTTGTTGGACATGAAAACATATATATATTCAACAAAAATTATAAATTCAAGCGTTTAAAAGGATACTAAATATAGAAAAAGAAACTTAGGAAAGTTTATCATATCATCTATGTTGACTTCGTTTAAGTGTTTCAGCCAGCAATATAAGTAAAACTGGTTTTGTGTTTCTTATCATATTCTGGATTCGAGAAACATTTTTCCTTAACCTCAAAACACAAATTGACTTTGTGGCCAAGCTGGTTAAGGCGTGCGACTGTTAATCGCAAGATCGACAGTTCGATCCTGTCCAAGGTCGGTTTTTTTTTTACATTTGCTCAAATTAAATTCCGACGAAATGTTAATTGAAGACAAAGTCTTGATGCAAAGATCAGACACTGTTTATGACATATATATATAAGCTAATACATATCCAGCACTCCAATTAGCAAAAAGCACAAAATTATAAGTTATAAAATAGTCATTATAATATGCACTTAAGATTTTTAATTACGTCTTTGATTCATAAATACAAACTTAATCATGATATGAAAAACAAATTTGATCATCTAATTATGAAAAAAAATAAAAAAAAATAGACTTATATTATATGAAAGCAGATTGAGCTTATGAAGGGATATAAATATAGGAGATTTCAGAGGTTCAGTTTTGAGACGAGGTCTTTTAAAACAGTTAAGGTCAACTGTGATTTTTCTCCAGTAAAGTTTGACAGGCTGCCGCCAAAAAAAGAAGAAAAACAAAAGACAACAGTTGGAAGTCACCAATTTATGGGTCAAGGAATATAAAAGGCATTCCATAAGTTATACTGGACTGAAGGCTGCAAATGAATATGAATATAGTATATTATTATGCCAGACTAATGTTCCAAAAGAAATGACACTTCCTGGTCAGGTGACCGACCATTTCTCTGAAACACTTCAAGTTGACAGGTTAATTTAATGTAAAAATTCACCCAGATCTAAGATCTCCATATCGATATGGGCCACATGGAAATAGGTGTTGCAAATGCATAGTTCCAAGCCAAAACGTCTAGAAAATGACACCCATAAATCACCTTCCATGACCCAACTCAATGAATGAACAAAGTGTTTATAGTGATAGATGCTCAAGTATAACGTCAAAGTTCAACTTTTGGGAGTACTCTCTCTTTTGCTCCTTGTCTCCCTTTATCGCTCTTCCTGCTCTTACAGTTCCAACTCCAAAGCGGACACAAAGCCCATCTTAATTACCGAAACAGACCGTGTCCAAAACATCTATTTCAAACCAAAGGATAATGGTCGTCGAGAAAGAGCCACATTTATCACAATTTGCGACAACAATGATCTCCTTCCACTGCTTGAAACCATCAAGGATGTGGAGTATCGTTTCAATCATCGTTATCATTATGATTGGGTCTTTTTAACACCTAGCTTGTTTGACTCAAACTTCAGAGCTTTGACCTCTGGTATAGCTTCTGGGAACACATATTATGGGAGCATCAGTCGTACTGAATGGAGATTCCCTTCCAATGTTGACCCAGAGAAGTCGTTTTACATGAGAGCCGTCATGAAGGATAAAGGTGTGAGGTTTTCTGACGATTTGACATGGCGTCACAAAGTTCGATATTGGTTTCGTTATTTTTATAAGCATGAGCTATTACAGAATTATGATTACTATTGGAGGGTGGAGCCTGGATCTAAATTATCCTGTGATTTGGGTTATGATGTATTCAGATTCATGAGAGAGGCTAAGAAGAACTTCGGGTTTATCGCTGCCTATAAGGAGGATCCAGAGGCAGTTGGTAGCTTATGGCAGGAGACGCTCAAGTTTATAAGGTTGAATCCTGACATAATCGAAGATTCAACAGCTAAAAAGTTCCTATATCTGAATGGTAATGAAAGTGAATTTTCAGGAAATTCCTTCTTTGGAAACTTCGAGATTGGATCGTTCAAAGCTCTTAGAAACGAAAAATATGAAGCATATGCTAACTTTATTGATGAACAAGGTGGAATCTATTATGAACGTTGGAACGAAAATAATCTGAGAACAATAGCGATCATTTTATTTAATCCATTGGAAGTATTACATCACTTTGGTGATATTGGATATGACTTCCAAGGTTACGGCGTGTGTCCCCTTGGCAATGAAATAAGGTTCGCCAATAGATGCAATTGTGATCCTAAAAAGAGTATCACTTGGAATCCAAGATATATGATGCATAAATGGTATATGGATAATGGAATTGATAGACCTAATGGATGGATGAACGCATTGAACAAAGGTTTATCAATCTACACTGTATAAAAAATAAAAAGAGGATAATAAATATCGAATGTAAAATGGAATCGAACGTTGTATTGTAGGAGATCTAACCAGAGAAATCTTCCCAATTGTCTGGTTTTGTCAATTGGTTGACATTGTGGAATTTTTGACCACATGAATAACTTCTAAAGTTGAAATCTTTCTTTGGATCACACATACAGTTGTGTTCCAATCTGAAGTTGTCATTGATTGGACAATTGTGGAATGGGTTGTGGAAGTAACCGATATCTGGGAAGTAATGAACCTGATCTCTTTCTAAGAATAGAGAGGCAGCAATTGAATGAACTGGAGCATCACCCCATCTTTCGTAGAAGAAACCACCAGCCTTATCCAAATGTTCGAAATATTTGGAGTAAGCTTCACCTCTCCAGAAATTCAAATCACCAATTTCAAAGTTGGACCAGAAGTGACACATGTTGTAAGAAGCACCACCGTCATCAGAGACAAAGTCCATCATGTTGTTTGCAGGTAAATATTGTGGATTTTCCTTGATGAACTTCTTAGTTTCATCCCATAAAGTTTTGACAGTATCTGGATATTCATGGATGGAGATAGTGAAACCGTACTTCTTGTTGTTATCCTTCATGAATTGGAAAACATCGTAGTTAACGTCACAGTGGATTTGAATATCTGGTTCAACTCTCCAGTAATATTCGTAATCAGCTAATAATTCATGTCTGTAGAAGAAACCTGATTCAAAACGACACATATGTCTATAAGAAACAGAGTCACCGTAAATGATCTTCTTAGCTTTCATATCTTCTCTAGTCTTGGCAGCCTTTTCCAAATCAATCCATTCTGGAAACGACCAGTGTTCTTTTGGAATCAAACCATACTTAGAAGTACCAGAGACTAAAGCACTAGTAGTTCTCTTGAATTCAGTGGAGAAGGTTTCATCATTCAAGAAGACCCAATCATAGTTGTATTTACGATTGAAACGATCTTCAATGTGTCTGATAGAACCAATTAGGGACCATAAATCACGGTTTCTAGCCAATGAGACAAAAGTGGCCTTGACAGTACCCTTTTTAGATTGTTTCTTTAAATGAGTATCAGCATAACCTGGGATTGTTGAGTAGCCATCGTAATCACCAGAGCCTTTAGCAGCTTGTTTAACAATTTTAGCAGGAGCAGAAGAAGAAGAAGAGGAGGAGCCAGAGTTGGAAGAAGCGACATAATTGGTGGTAGATCCCTTTGATAGGATAAAGATAACCAACAGCAGGGAGGCGGCTAGAGCCCCAAACCTGACTAAACGAGCGTCAGAACGAGCCATGTTGGAAGAGATTGTCTTTGTTAATTGTTGAAAGAATGGTTTAAAGATGAAAAGCTACGTATCCTTTTTTGAATGAACCCTGTTACAAAAAAAAAAGAGAAAAGTCGCGATGGTGGATGGAAAAAAAAGTAGACCAAGACCTCAAAATGAAACAGGGATTACTTAACAATTAACATAGAGGGACAAAGTCACAAAGTTATAACATAACTAAGAAGTATCATGGAATGAGATCAATTGGTTTGGTGAGACGTTTTCGAAGATTTTCTCTTTGTTTTTGTTTAATTTACACGGCTGGAAGAATTTCAAATGCTCATTGGCGTAACGCGTTGCGCGTGCCTCTTGTTTGTTTGATCGTCTCTTCACGTCTTTTTCTTTTTTCCCCACCAAAAATTAGTACCAACGACGCGTCTTGTCTCCTGTCACATGCATGATTTAGTTTAGTGTCTCATTTTTCTAAGAATATATAATATAATAGAGATAAAGGTTGAGTCTTGAGCAAGAGACTAGAATGTCTCCAGAGACATTTTGAGTCAAAGGTATGTTTAGATTTTGTCTCTTTCGACTTACATACTGGGCGCGTCTTTTATCTTTGTCTTTTGTCTTTTGTCTTTTGTCCCTTGTCTTACTTGTTGGTCTTGTTTTCTTTTGTCCTTTGTCCTTTGTCCTTTGTCTTTTGTCTTATTGTCATTTGTAATTTGTGATTAAGTTGTCTTTTGTCTTATTGTTTCTTATTCCCAAGAGCATGTCCTCATGTCCTGTCATCTGTAGCTTAACTGTAGCCCCTATAGGATAAGCGCTGAGGTACAATGATTAAAGATATCCTAGGACATAGAGCACAGGACATGGGGACAGACGGTTTCACTACGAGTCGTCTGGCATTCAATGGGGCATTCAAAAGTTCATTTATTCGTTAATTAAGTGTTCTGGGATATAAGTCGCATGGCTAGCGACTCTTTCGCTCTGTTTATGAAGCTTGTATCTTTTCATTAATCTCTTCTTCTGTAATTTGATAGGAACATAAGGGAAATAACCATTGTTTCCCTCAAACTTTAAGCAATTGATCGCAAAGATGATAACTAGCCAGTAAATGTTGTAACTGATAACAGAACCCCAAGTTGCACTGTTGGTCCACCCGAAAATGGCGGTGAATAACATCCAAAACCCATCCATTTCCCCATTACAACAATTGACATGCCACACAGAGTTGATGATATCGTAAGATCCCGGTCCAGAGCCAACTTCAGACATGTCTTGACCATGACACAAGTTGATATATCTTTGTAATTCAAATTGCCAGATGGATTTTGAAAATAGACCTGCTGCAATTAAGTAAAGCAAGGAAGTTGTAGAAATCAGAAAGATCTTTAATGACAGTGAATTGGAACTTTTGTACAAGTAATAACCAATAACTGCTGAGGTTAAGATAGCCAATGCTGATGAAAGCGGTAGTGTTGACAACGGTTGACTAATACCAACCCCGCCAATAAATACAAAGGCTTCCAATGATTCTCTCAAACAAGTGATGAAAGGCAAGAAAAATAAAGCATACTTCTCCATGTAAATCTTGAACTTTGATCTTTCATCATGTACCAATTCTTCAGGTGATCTTTTAATCAAAATACTAGCTAACTTGATTCTGAACTTTTCTTTTAATTTTGATATTCTCAAGAAGAATAACCCCATAACTGAAATAACAACTGAAGCTAGTAAACTCAAGATTCCTTCATAGTAATGTTCACTTAATGACCAAAGATCAGTCCCCACAACGTAAAAAACTCCAATGAATGCACCACCAATGACTAATGAAACGAGAAGCCCCAAAATACTACCCGTCCAAATTTGTAATCTGAATTGTTTGTATAGCTTATCACCAGTTTCATTCAGCTCTTCATTACCTGTTTCGATATTGTCAGCTCCAAGAAGCAAAGCTGTTTCTTCAGCTCCATCATTAGATGAAACGTTAGTTGAACCCACATCTTTGGCATGATGTAACACTAAAGATTGTTTTAAGAACGCTAATAGAATTGAAACAATGATGATGATCTCCAAAGATTCTCTTAAAATAATGAAGAATATCTCAAAGGAGAACAAGTCTTCAAAAGTCAACCTCATCTTTTTGTAGTTTTATAATGTCCTTGATGTGCAAAGCTGTACTTTGAATGAATTCTGGTGTTTCTTTCAAAGATTAAAAAGATAAAATCACCCGAAAACTGCAGATCACGTATTATAAAAAATATCCAAATTGCGGCTATTTAAACATCTTTTATTTACCCGGTTTAATTTAACCGAATGTATAAGCTTCTTTAAGCCAAATGGACACAAGGTCTTGTGCTACAGGGATCAAAATCAATGAAGTTTAGGGATGAATTCAAGGTATTATGTTGTTTAAAGGGTGAAGTGCCTCTAAATCAGTGTAAACCACACATGGTCAACATTTATCGAACTAAATTCTCTGTCATTATACATTTCATCATTTATATGACTTGATGCAAGATGGGACAAAGTGGGTCAACAGTGGGAGTCCTCACCACTTGAAAGTTTCTAAAATTTAATGAGTTGCTTAAGAATCCCTGACAATATCAAAATGCTTTCTATAGTGAAGGCAAAAACCAACAAAGCGTTGTTGAGCAGATAGCAAATTGAGAAAAACATCTAAGCTTGAAATTTCTTCGGGCATGACAAGAGATTAATGGCTAGAGAGTTATGTATCCTTATTCTACAAATCAAACCCAGTAATGATATGACTCTAAATATACAAACATTTTATGATAACAGATTATTCTTCATCACTGTCGGATTCATCAGAATCTTCAGCTTCTTCAGCTTGTTTAGCTTCCAATAGAGCCTTTAGTTCAGCATCCTCAGTGGCAGTGACAGCCTTTGGAGCCATGGTGACAGTAGCAGTACCACCTAGTTTGGTGATTTCTTGTTCAATAACTTCAAGAGCTTTGCTCAGAATGTCAATACCTTGTTGTTTATCTAATGCTTGAGTTGTAATAACGTATAGTGGAGCAGCAACCAATTTGACTTTAACTTGTAAATGTTCAGTGGAAAGAGCTTCAGCAGCCTTTAGGGCTTTTTTAATGGCATCGATACCTTCATATGAGAAGCAAGAGACTTCAACATCGGCACGAATCTTGATGGCTTGAGGGGTTAAACGACGGGAAATGTATGACTTCAATTCAGCAAGGATATCTTCACTTGGGGCAGAAATACCATCCCAAACAGATTCATCAGTGATGGAGATCTTGAAAGCATCGTAAACATGGCCGAATTTTCGACTTAATGGCCAGCCAATGGTTTGATATAGAGTCTCTAATGGGACACCGAATTTTTCAGCACAATGTCTCAAGATTGAGTGAGAAGCTTTTGATTTTTGATATTTCTCTTCACATTTAATGACATCTTCAGATGAAACACGACGTTTGGACAAATCAATATAACCTTTTTCCTTATCAACTCTCAAGACAACAACGACTTCGTTCTTACCAACACGGATCAACTTTTGGATAGATCTGATACGTCTTCTTGATAATTCTGATAATAACACCATACCTTCGATGTTGTCGTATTCCAACAATTTGACATAGGCACCCATCTCAGCAATTTGCTGGACATTGACCATGACGATGTCATCAACTTCAGGGTATTTGTTCTCGTAGTATCTGCAGCTTGAAGTGCTCATCTTGTTTCGTCGTTAGTCATATTGTCTCTCTTTATTAAAGGAAAAAAGGTATAAAAAAGGCGAGCTCAAGAAAGTGTATTCTCTATTCAGATGCACAGCATACAGAAAAGAGGTATATTGGATTGAGACACAGATAAATTACTCACTTTTAACTTGGTTTAATGGAGAATCTTCAGTTCTGAGTTGGCTCAACCACTTGGTTTTTTTTTTTTTTTTGGTTTGTGCATCGTTGAACTTTTCAGTTTTTTTCAGTTGAAAGGCGAAAAAAAAATGTATATCGGTAAGTACACACTTTCGCGAAATTGTACCAGACACAAATAAATTCCAATATTAAGCGATGAGAGGAAACATCAGAAAGATGGATCCTTTCTTTGTTGATAAAGTTGATATTATACTATAAAGAGATGTCATTTATAAAGAATGGTGTTATTAGTTCTCTCCGGTATGATGTTATAGCTTTGGGGAGATCCAAATTGCATCAAAACTGGCCTCGTCACTTCACAAACTTCTCATCATCCAAAGGGAAGGCCAATTCAGAATTCACATCATTATTACTCGAGAAGAACCTGATTCATAGACATTTAAACCACTCAGAGATACCAATATTCAGATGTACGGTCTTTGATAGCCAGGGAAATTTAGTTGCGAATTCTGCAGATTTAAAGAGACAGGATCTGATACAAAAGCACAATTTGTTCCCAAGAGACTTGAGAAAGTTTGAAAAAACAAGAGCTAATACCGAGATCACACCCAGTATATCAGTGCGGAGATCCTCCATTGTTGTTAATCTCCTCCATATTAAGGCCTTGATCAAGTCGGACACAGTTATTTTGTTTGATGATCTAAGTTCAAGATTCAGTCATACTCAATCAAAGTTCATTGCTGATTTAGAGAAGAAACTTAAACCCAGTACTAACGAAAATGACTTACCTTATGAGATCAGAGCTTTAGAATCCATGCTAGAGTCTGTGATTACAAATCTGACGGCTGAGATGAAAGTTCATACAACTGTCACTCAGGGGATCTTAAATGAATTAGAAGAAGATATAGCAAGGGAAAACCTGAGGTTTTTATTAATCCAAAATAAAAAGATCTCTACTTTTCAACAAAAGGCAACTTTGATCAGAGATGTTATTGATGAGCTATTAGAGAATGATGATGATCTTGCTGAGATGTATTTGACAGCAAAGGCAAATGGTACCCCACGAGACATTGATGATCATGCAGAAGTTGAGATGTTACTTGAATCTTATTATAAGCATTGTGATGAAATTGTCCAAACAGTTAACCACTCTATCTCTAATGTTAGAACTACAGAAGAAATTATCAACATTATTTTGGACTCAAATAGAAATCAACTGATGTTATTATCTTTACGGTTTTCCATTGGGCTATTGAGTTTAGGTGCTGGTATGTTTATCGCTGCTGCTTATGGTATGAACTTGGAAAACTTTATTGAGGAATCCGATTTTGGTATGCCTTTGGTTGTTGTGTTTAGTATTCTTCCAGTGGCTGCACTATTTGCATACAGTTTGAAGCATCTGAATAAGTTACAGAAGATTACATTGATGGGTGATCATTACAAAAAAGCTGTTAAGTAATAATTGAACTCAAGATTCAAACGAGAGAAATGAATGATATAGAATAAGATCTTGTAAGCTATCGAAATAGGGCTGTCTTAATCGCATCACTCTCGAGTATCTTAGGACTTCAAGGCGAGCCTTTTAGATGTTGTAATAATACCCTAACATTCTCTCCGAGATACATTTCTCGGCGCCAAACACTCAAATGTTACCGAGACCTTTGGGTTATAATTATTTTTGAGGACACAAGCAAGACCACAGCTGGCTCAAAATCATGTTTTCAAGGGTCATGTTGAAAGGCGTACAAATGGGGCAAAGGAGAGATTTATGTACTGTGCAGGGACACTGTCTCCCCATTAGGAAGCGCATATCATAATTCTAAAAATACTAAGGATTTTTTATATTGTTTGACTTTTGTGATAAAAAAATGATCAGTCGCTGGCTTTAAACCACTAAGGGGCCATCTCTTGGTCTAGTATTCTCTATTAGATCGTTGATCAATACTTGATGGTCCATATCTACTGTTTAGGAAGAGCTTAATTGTTCGATTTAATGTTCATGTCAACCTTATTTCCGAAGAGGGAAGTTCTGATTCCCTAAATGGGGTTAAAGTTAACATATAAAGGGGTCTAAAAGGGAACGCCAACAAGGAATATGGACACACAATAAATTAGATCCCCATAGTTGTTCATAAGTCTAGATCTCTGAAACACTTGTCATGGGATATTCCTTGAGATTTTAAGAAGAGGTTAACTCAATATAATATATTGGCATATTGTCATATCACCATATTATTATAATTGAGTTCTTTTGTTCCCCCTTTAGACATCAACAAGAAAAAGAAAGAAGTTTTAGCACCTTGTGCTTTGAAGAAAACGTCAAAACTTGCCGTCACTCATCTTTCCAGTTTTTGTGTTTGTTCCTTTCAAAGAATCTCCATTGGTTGGCCCATGTAAATACTTTGGAACTATGACAGAAAAAGGGGACCATCGGTACTAGAAAATAACTGAATTACCTTGTATTTTGCCTTTTTAGAAAATAAAAACACAACAGTCATATTTTTCTAAGAGACCTTTTCTACAAAGTTTGGTCTGTTTTGTTTTTTCTTATGCCCCATCCCATCTCTTTTTTCTTTTTGTGTCTATATTTGGGGGGTTGCCTCTCTTTTTCTGCAGGGTTTTGTCATAAAACATCGCTAAATTTGGAAATGTGTAGAGATCTGCAAGTACAACTTTAATATTTAACATATTCAAACAGTAAAAATGTCTTATTTAAAGTTAGTATTTTGGTGGTTTGGTGGGCTGGCTTGCTGAATTTCAGGATAAACAATAAAACTTTAAATAATTACCCTTACTCTCCTTACAGTTGTTCCCATAATGCCGTTTATGTCTGACAGAATCTAATTTTGGGAGCTAAACAGCCCACTGGATACTATTAATAGAGAGGTCCCCAAATGAATATAAATATCACTTCATTTTCTCCCATTCCCATTGAATCTTACAATATTCTTCTTCATCTTTTTCAAACAAGTCAATCGCTTATAATAAAATAATCAATAATGAAATTCACTACAATCGCTTTAGCTTTAATCCCAGCCGTTGCTGCTCAATACTTAAACACCACTACCACTACCACCGATACTGACTTCACTGTTGTCACTGAGTTCACTACTTACTGTCCATATCCAACCACTATCTTCACTAACAGCAAGACTATCATTGTCACTGAACCAACCACTTTGACTATCACTGACTGTCCTTGTACAATTCCAAAGCCAAAGCCAACACCAAAGCCAAAGCCAAAAAACGGAACTACCACTCACTACACTACTAAGAAAACAGTTGTCACTGAGTTCACCACCTACTGCCCAGAACCAACCACTATTATCACTAATGACAAAACTTATATCGTCACTAAACCAACCACTTTAACCATCACTGACTGTCCATGTACTATCCCAACTGTCATCCCTGTTCCTCCAGAAAAACCAACCTCTGAAGCTCCAAAACCACCAACCACTCATACTGAAAAACCACAACCAACTACTAAGACTGAAAAACCACAACCTCCTCAACCAACCACTAAGACTGAAAAGCCACAACCACAACCATCTACTACTCCAGAGATCCTAACTCACACTGGTGGTGCTATGATGCTAACTTCAGGTGCTGGTATCAGTGGTTTAGTTGCTGTCTTGATCGCTTTGTTCTAAGCAAATAATGGATTCAAGTTCACAATTATTTATTTTCTTTCTTTTCAATGCTGTTTCAAACTTTTTGCCACTATTCATCATCAGCATTGAAGACCTTAATAACATCTTTCCAAGGTCGCCAGTTTTCCTTCTATTGAGTACTATTGAGTACTATTGAGTATTACGATTTACGTTCTATCTATAACGTTCAACAATAAGTAAGTATGCTACACTTATTTAATATTTTTTTACAAATTCCCCTTGTAGTTAGTACCAAGATTGTTCTGTAAGATCTTCATGCTTGATAATTGTTTGTTAGTACTCTAATTTTCTAGTAATTCATACTCTTGAATCACAAATAGATCAATCCTAAGATCATTTCTGGGCAAGATATTTAAACCCCTACAAACCCCGAAGCCGCGAAATCATTTTACATCCGATGAGATTCGGAGATTCTTCCTAAACAGGAAACGCGCTTTGTCTTCTCTGTTATCAAACAACTCCTAATAAAGGGCACTTCAAGTGTACTATCAGTGTATAGGAAATTACCACGTCATGGGGGCGATATTTAAAGATAAATCTTATATATATATATATATATCTTGTATTCTCCAGTTTTCTCATACTCATTGAAAGCAGTTTGAAGCCATCTGTGATCACATTTTCAAAAGGATTAAGACCTTCATAGTGTACTGAAAAATGACCTGGGAATATATCGCACTGAATAAAAGACAAGAGCTTCGGGCAAAGATTCCTAAAGAATGGCTTCTAGAGAAGGTTCCAACTCCACAGGAATTACCAAACATTATTGAATTCGTTGATTCAAAGCTTACGAGGGAGGAAAATGACATTACATACTGTACGCTACTTCAACTGTCAGAGAAAATCACTAAGAGGCAGTTAACTTCTTTAGAAATTGTCAAGGCTTTCTCACACAGGGCTGCTGTTATTCATCAATTGGTTAATAATTTGAGTGAAATCTTCTTTGAAGAATCTTTTGAATATGCTAAACAATTGGATTCTCATTATTCAATTACTGGTAAAAAGGTTGGTCCTTTACATGGCCTTCCTATCTCATTGAAAGACCAGATCAATCTTGAGGGATTGGACTCCTCAATCGGATTTGTTGGTCTGGTGGGGAAACCGAAGACAAAAGAGGAAACCTCTGTTATTGCTGAGATCTTGAAGAATCTAGGTGCTGTCTTTTTCGTCAAGACAACTGTGCCAATGGCTATGATGGCCCCAGATACTTATTCGAACCTTTATGGTCAAACTTTGAACCCATTGAACAGGAAACTTTCCCCTGGAGGATCAAGTGGTGGCGAGTCATCGTTGATCGGTGCTCGTGGTGCTCTCATTGGTTTATCTACTGATATCGGTGGATCTATTCGTATTCCAGCTGCTTTCAATGGCATCTTTGCAATAAAGCCAAGTTCTAACAGATTACCTTATGCCAAAATTTCAAACTCATATCCCAATCAAACTATTGTTCCTTCAGTTGTTGGTCCTTCTGCTGTGGACATTGATGATATGAAATGGTTTGTTAAATGTTTATTAGATGCCAAACCTTGGACTCTTGATCCAAAAGTTCCACCTATCCCATGGAGGGAATACGAAGTTCCCGAAAAGCTATCGTTTGGTATATTATGGGATAATGAATTCATCAAGCCACACCCTCCAATTCAAAGAGCTCTCAAACTGGTAAAACAGAGACTATTGGAGCGAGGACATGAAGTTATTGATTGGAGGCCACCATTACAAGGCAATGAGATCAGAATAAAGATTAAGAACATTTTCACTGCTGATGGTATGAATGATTTGTTCAAACAATGCGATTCAAGTGGAGAGCCTCCTATCAAACAGTTGGTTTACACTAAAGGCTCTCTAAAAGAGTTATCAGTCACTGAGTATTGGAAGCTCACGGGTGAAAAGTATGAAGATCAGCAGAAATATGACAAGTATTGGCTCTCAACTGCATCTCAAACCACAACCGGTCGTCCTGTGGATGCTTGGATCTCCCCAGCGTGGGAATCAGTGAGTTATCCGGCGGGTGAAAATCAGAGTTATAATACCTCATATACGAAGCCTGCAAACTACTTGGATTACTCTGCAGCAATTGTTCCTGTGACCAAAGTTGACAAGTATGTTGATAAAGCATACAAGAGACATGCGTGGAATGAGAGTGATCAGCACAATTGGTCTAATTATGATCCGGACCTGTACAATGATATGCCTGTTTCCGTTCAAATAATCACTCCAAGGTATGAAGAAGAAAGAGCCATTACCTTAGGAAAATTGGTTTATCAACTAACACGTTGAAACTTTGTCAAGTACTTCTTCTGCTCTTCTATTGTAGCCTTTTGGACTACTACCATAGTGTGAAGCTAGCCTCTTTGCTAGAACTGAATATTAAAAATTGACGAGCATATTTGATACCCCATATATCTAGCACTGCTGCTTCACAGGAACCAAGTGCTTAGATCTTCACATTTGGTAAACACAACTCGAGGAAAAGATACAACAAAAAGAAGGTACAAAAAAATGGGAAGTTGTTACACAAACAACCAATCACTGTGATTTTTCTTCATTTTTGAGCCGTATTTGGTACTCATTGAAGAGCAGAAAAGATTTTCCAGTCTCAAGAATGTGAATATGTTGTGAGACTCGTACCTTTCAAAGCCTGAATAAATCGATCATAATCTACTATAATTAGATCTATTAGATCTTCTTCAAATTTGTTTTGTGTCAACTCTAGATATTAACCGCAAACCCTCTCTGCTTCCCCTCTGATAAAGACCACAAAGAGTATTGGGAGGTGAAGTGCGTTTTTCTTTAAATTCCAGACCACCCACAACTGACACAAAGACGCATTCTGGTATAAATGTGGACCAAAAATAAGTATTTATTTCCCTAATAGTCATTGACACTTCAGCAAAGTTTCCCTTCTTTGATCTGATAACCCTCAGAAGTCTTGCTTACACCATTCCCTGTGGTACCTATGATTATGTGGTCCTTCTGTTGACCTGTGGTGGTTTTACAATGCTATTTGTTACACTAGACTCTAATAATTTGGCTGCGGGACATGAATATTCAAGATTCCTTGTTAATGGCGAATGGTTGGTTAATGTTGGATATTTCTAGGCTTTTGTGTGCTACTTTCTTTGAAACTGCTGCGAGGCAAGGAGCTCGCACAACTCTGATCTTAAGGCCCTTGAGGTTGAAGTGACATCCTCATGATGTTGCTGAGGCACCAGAATTCCATTATGTCACGATTCTCTCGCTGGTTTGAGTTTACTTCCTCTTTGTTTTGTTCAGGGACTATGGCACTAACACTAAACTTCATCTTTGACAGTCTCAAGTGTTGGCTTCCGCCCTTATTTTCCTCCCTTGACCCCTAACGTTTATTCACCCAACTGCTATTTCTGGTACATCACGCCCGTATGCAAGTATTCTCCTTTGTACCACATTTTCCTTACTACGTACGACTCAATTCAGCTCTAGACAGACTTATCTGGCTTGTGCGTCATATAATTCTTTCCTTGGTATGCAGGGGTGCATGGTTTCTAACATATATTATGGCAATATTACACAGCCAGCTGTTTTTTGCTTCCTGTGCTTTAATAAACCATGCTAGCTAGGAGCTTTCCAATTCATGTTTATCATACGCTTTCATACTTATGAGTGCGGCCAGCTCACGAGATGATATTGTTATTCCTATGAGGCACAGTTGGTAATTTACTGTTAAAGTAGCTATTTGGTATTCTTGAAGTTGATATTTCTGAAGGTAAAAACGAGATCAGAATTCACACCTTGAGGTAAACGAATACTTGCTTTCTTTTTAACTAATTAGTGTAGACTTCTACATATATTTCTCATAAAATTTACATCTTATCTGTTTTGTTACTTGTCTGAATACTGTATATGTGAAGGATAATTGTTGACGAGCGCCTCAATCTCTTTTTCCTGAAAGAGGGCATTGGAAAAGCTAATGAGTTATCACTGTCATCACCCTTTGTAGTGTAATATAACTGGCGGACAACATTATGAAATGTCGAAGAGGATTAAAGGGATAGACCGGCGAGAATCTTTAACAAAGGTAGCTGCTGCTCACTCAGTTGGCTTCATTGGATCAGTTGATTTGTGGGATGTTTTGTTGCCTGTTCCAGCGGGAATTTGTCAGTATATAATTAATTTAATCAACATTTTAGAGTAGCTGGTTGTTCCGAAGACTGATCCTGGTTTTTCCGGAAAAGTCTCCAGATTTTTATGCACCTCAGTTTCCTCTTTTAGAACAAAGCAGGTGATTT
>JAKUAB010000078.1:0-22320 GCA_030579075.1 Taiozyma dajiaensis | reverse complement strand
TTTACCAAAAGTCGTTCCTGTTTCTGAACAAATCTCCAATGGATTAATCCAACTTGGTAAGGCTATTTCTACAGGGTTTTCATGGACTTTGTCATTTGTTTCTAAATGTTCTGAAAAGGTTGAACATGGTTTGGACGTTGTGAGTGAGTGGAGTGCAGATCATGCTGATTATTTCATACCTGCTATTTATTTTATTTATTTCATTTTTGTCGTTCTTGTCATTTTAATCATTATTGGTGTTTTGATCAAAGAATGTGTCATTTATGATCCAAAACCATTTCCTAAGAAGGAGAGATATCTTACCATTAAGCAGATGTGGGATCAAGCTGCTTGGAACTTGAAATTTGAACAAAGTAAGAGGGATGCTATGGCAAAATTACCATTACCTCCAGAGGCATATTACAATAATCAAAAGTGCAAACTTCAAAACCAATATGAATTGGAACAATGTAATTATTTCAATAGTCTTCCCTTGGGTTATGATGAGAAGTCAATGTATTATAAACCAAATGGTGAAGAAAGACCAGAAGTTCCAATCAAATACTCTTGGAAATTGTATGCATTTAGAAGGGAACCACCACCTGCTAATGTTGTTTATATCTTTTCACAGAAGTACAAGAGGCAAAGGAAGATTGAGAAGGCAATTGCTAAGGAAAAGAGAGTACAAGAGAGGCAACAGGCTAAAGAGAAGCTTGAAGAAGCCAAGTTGATAAAGGAAAAGATGAGAAAAGCCAGTAATGAAGGTGCAAAGAGAATTGAAGATGCAAAGAGAGCAAGATTAGCTGCCATCCCGTTATTCTGATTGTGATAAAGAGACCCCCGGGGGCCCATTCACTTGATCTGAGCTGATAAAGTTGATATGAGCAACAGAGAAATACATAATCATATTACATAATCAACACCCCTGTACATGTGACACAATTTTTTTTTTTTGAATTTCTTTTCTTTTTTTGTTGGAATTTGGGCCTGTTGTTTTGGACTGGTCTGGACACATTGGCAATCAACGTGGCAGAAAATTTGCCTCAACAATTATATTTGACATGACAAAGAAGCAGCTTAATATTAAAAAGAGGTGGATATAATGTATGAATTGAGTAATATAATTATATCAATCAGTTATCAAATTAGTATATAATGTAAATGATTGTTTGAATATTTAAATATAATTCTTCTCTTTATATGTTTCTTTGTATAACTCAATTGCTCTCTTTTCTCTTTGATGTACTGATTCTCTTCCCCGACCAAATTGACACTAATTTAGCCTGTATTTACTACAAATAGCAATTTGTGTCAGCCAACAGAAATTCTGAAATGAGACTTAAATATAATACTGAACATTCATTATAAATACACTATTATATATTCTTATTAGCTATCAATACCATATTAACAAGGTACTACCATCACTCCCCCATCATCTACACACAGAGTCATGTCTTTCATGTTCAACTGGCTGGGACTCTCCGTATTGGACCTCCATAACCACATCAATGAACTTCTGGCGGGGATCTCGCTCCAAAGCAACTCTTCATCAACTTCAACCACCAACAACACCCCAGATAAACTTGAACTTCGGTCTTTAACATGGGGTCAAAACCCTCCAGTCTTTGAACTCCTAGACATAATCGAACTCTCAGAGACAAAATTCAAAGGGACCTTCAAGTTTAAATATAATGGACAATTAAAACTTGTTTTTAACTCTAAAGTGGAATTTAATTCATTAAGATTGATTGAATTCGATGATTTTACAAAACCTCATTTCATACTAAGTGATAAATCTACTAGAGTCCCTGTTGATTTTAAGATTGATGACTTCAAATTGGATTGCTTAATAACTGTGGTTTATAATGCTGGTAATGTCACTGTGGTATTCGATGACAATATCAATGATGATGGTATGTTTATGGATCTTAATGTTCAAACTTCAATTGATGACTTACTTAATGATGACTTATTCGAAATCGTGAAGTATGATACTTTACAAATGGCCACTGCTTTCATCAAGGAGGATTTACCAAGTATGATCCATAAATTGAAATTATTACCCAACGATAAAGATTATGAAGAGATAGTTATGGAAGACACTAAACAACATATCAACCCTATCTATTTCGACACCATCGAACCATCTTTTGAAAAACCTCCACAATTAAACATGGATATCTTCAACACAATGTCTTTAAGGCCTGAAACGTTTAAAGATGTCGTTGATAGAGTATCTCTATGTGATTACACCACAAACACCATACATAGAGTTCAAAGGGAACCAAAGAGGAGGAAAAGAACAATCAAGATGAACAAATTGGGTACCAACACTAAGCACAGTAATAAGTCAAGATCCAGCACTCAAAGTGTCTGTACACCGTTGAACAAATCACAACTATTGTTAGATCAAACCATACCATCTTTATCCCTTCATCAATCTATCTCTACATCTCCGACTCTGATTGAGCAAGGTCATTATCACACTCCGATGAGTATACATGATTCAGCATTGAATTCCATAGAGGACTATCTCCATAATGTTAAAGAACAATCATCTCCATTATCCAAACATCTCGATCAATCGATGGCTGGGGTTGTTGATGATGATTATGATTCTGATCCTTACGAAAGTCTAATCCACCCCTTGGATCTATTACCATCTTTTGAATCAACAGAGGCAAACCTCACTGATAACTTCTTAAAGCCTATAAATGAAAAATTAATTAGACCAAGAGGTCCTTCTTCAAACTATATCAACCTGAATGAGTTCAAGAAGTCTTTACAACGCAATGATGAAGATTTTCACAACGAGAACAGTATAACTATCTTTGATGAATGAACAAAGAAAACCCTTTTAAACCTTACGAAAACCAATAGATCATCATGACATTAATAAATTTGTAGTGTAAGTAAAAGGTATCAATCTAACATCATAATATCATTATCATCATTGCCCAAATTATCAAAGTTATCAAAGTCAATTTCTCCAAGGTTTCCTGATTGGTAATCATCCAAGATCAAATCATCATTTTCCAGTTGTTGTTGTTCCTTTGGTTCTTCTTTCACTTCTGATTTCTCTTCTTTGATGAGTACTGGCTCTTCATTAGGTTTATTTTCTGTTTTATCAATCGTCTCATTAGTTACCGATTGTATTTCTTCTTCTTTGTTATCCTCTTCTTTATTTTCTTCCTTCTTTACCTCGATTGATTCTTCTTCAACTTCTTCCTTAACTTCTTCCTCTTCACTTTCACTCTGAATATCATCAATCTCCTCATCGTACTTCTTAGTACTGACAATAGAATCGATAATAGTATTAACTTTATTTTGGATACCTGTCGTTAAATCATGCTGTTCCTCCGTTTTGGGCATCTGATTTAATATCCAATTCTCTTTTAACGTTCTTGAGACAGAGAGTAATTCTTCAATCAATCTGATAATCATTGTAGAGTTGGATTCAATCTGTAACATCTCAGAGGCCTGAATCTCATGTGCACTGGTGGATGCCTTGTGAACGTGTTAGTAGAAGACAAAAGAAGTTAAAAACTGGGATTGAAGACTCACTGAAAGGGCAACAATGCTTTCAAGTCTGGAGATTAATAAATCAACATTTGAATCAACTTTTTCTGTGTAAAAATGGTTGTTAGTTGTGTCCAATTAAAACTGTTATTGGGATTGTCTAAAAGATGATGATTTCAACTAACTTATTAACGTCTCTGATCTTTTTTGGTTCATTATGGGGCTTTGTTCATTATTTAATCTTCTTGACACCAATACACCATCACCAACTTTTTTCTTTTTCAATAACAAAATAAAAAAAAAAACATAACCACAGAAACAACTTCCTATAAAATCCTACCAAAGACATTACCAAAAACGCCACCCACTTATCTACCAGCGGCTATGAACACTACTAGCTCAATATCAAGTTATGAATCTGCAGAATTGTTTAGTGGACACTTTTTCACGTTAGAAACAGCGCAATTGACCGGTTGGCAGCTTTTTGATACCTTGCGTTTATGTTTTAACCATTATCCAAATTTTCTAACCATTTTTTTCCAATTATAGATAAGGTCAATGTGGCAATGGTCCAACCAGAAGTGATCAAGGACTTTCTCTGTCCTTTAAGTGAAGAACTTAAGATGTTTTGTCAAAGGGATAGACGGGTGATTAGTGATAAGATCAGATATGGTGAAGGTCCCTTGATTGGATTGTTGGGGCCAGAATATATTAATGATCAAGAACAGGCAATTGTTGGTGCCAAATGGATTGAAAAGTTAGATATTGGAATTGAGATTGCAAATAGGGTCACATTGCATTTCAATTGCAATTTTCAAGGCGGTTTAGAAATGGATCAATGGTACTTGACAAATGGTATAGTTAATACCAGAGCAATGATGTTACAGATGGTGGAACATGGCATCCCATTAATCTTGGAAATCAAGGACCAATTATCATACATTTACTTCAAAGACCTTGTGTCTTGTTTCATTATTGATGATCCAATTTACATTTCTATGGCAAGTGGTGCCTCCTGCCCTATTGGCATTAGAATCACATCTGCCCATGATGATTTACAAAGAATTCGTGATTGGATTGAAGGAATAGGCAAACCACACAAATATATCACAATGAAGAATACTGGCGTGGTATCAATTGTCGAAACCATTGGGAATGATGATGTGTTTCTTATCATTGATGAATTTAATTCTAAAATTGAAAAAATATTACATGATCTTCAAACTCCCTTCATGTTCAATTTTAAGAGTATCAATAAGATTTTATATAATCAAAGGGTCCAACTACTCATCGAAATCCAATCTTCAACTATCTCACCGCTATTCATTGGCTTCAAACTTGACACAGGTCAAGGTTACACTTCTGATATACATCAACAAGAGCAACAGTCAGATGATGAACCAATGATGGAAGTCCTAAGTGATATCACTAATGTCAAAGTATCGTTCTTCAACAAGAGTTTTAGCTTTAAAAACTCTTATAATCGAATGTCTAATAAGATTAAATCAGGGTTTAAGTTGAATGAGAAAAGTGTTGATGAGACTGAAGTGATGGAGTGTTCTGTCGATTTTATCAAATTTGTTGACCGTTTCGCTAATGTCAATATTTTATAAAAAAATATTCCTTTAATTCTTCATTCTCAAGGTTGATATGGATATGTTTAACTGTTAATTATAACTATTTTTTAGATACATTTTCAACACTGAAAGTAGATTTACTAATCGATTTTCGTATCCGGGGAAACACACGAAAACTATATCAAACGTCAAAGCAAAAAAAACAACAACATACAACTAATCATATAAATCATATAACTAATTTTAAACGACCCCATTTCCATCAGTGATTGAACAGAATATTTCACGAACTTATCTTCCGCCACTATGTCTCTGGTAGATATCTCCACACGTTTCAGCATCTCCAATTATAAACCTCTTGGTTCCCCCGATGGTCAATTCATCATTTCAGTGCACAATTCGACTAAATTGATAATACGATCAGTTAAAAGCCTAGAAAGAATCAGAAGCATAGATCTCACAACAAGGCCATTTGCTAAAATCACACAAATCCTATGGGAGGTGCCCCAAGAGCAACACAAAAGTACGAAATTTGCAGTGTTGATCGATTCGGAATCTATGATCAAGATCTATGATGTGTTGGACCATGAGTTCATTGTAGAGATCAAAGAGGATGAAGTATTTGGAATAGAAAAGTTTCAATGGCTTAAATTTGGGAAGCAATTAGTGGTTTTCAGTAAAGATCAACTTTATGTAAGAGTGTTTCATGTCCTTGGGAAGAAAATAGTGGAGTTTGATAAGCCAATGATTACAAGTATAATGGAAAGAAACCATAGTCCCTTGTATGAGTTGTTCAAAGAGGAGAGTAATGGGGATGTCTCGGTATATACACTCATGAATGAAGGTGAAACTTCCAAAGTGGCGTGTAAAGTGAATTTGGGCTCATTTATCAATTTTACACAAGTTGGGATATCACCATTGGCAAATTGGATTATCGTTAATGATTCCACCATTGGTGAAATTAACTTGAGAGTTTACTCCATTGCTGGTGCCATTAAATCCAATAAAAATGATGGAGCACTTTTTAAATATAGCTCAAAATTGGATCCCTTAGGTGCTATAGAGTTCAAGTTTATTAATGATGATGAAGTCCTAATGAGTGATCACCATGAGACGATTCATAAATTAAAGATATCTGATGGTTTTAAGATTGTGTATCGGTATGAGGTTAAGCATAAAGTTGACATCGATTTAACTGAGGTTTGGAGACAAAGCACAGATCTCACCAAATTTAACAGGAGTGATGACCAAGAGATCCCACACATTGAGGGCCTACGACTGGAATGGAAGGGTGTGTCAAAGTTCCTTCTCAATGAATCATTTTTATTTGTCTTGGTTAAAAGTATGCCAACCAGTGTGTTTGTCTATGATTTGAAGATTGATGAACCCAAAATTGTCATTATCGCTGAGTTATTGGTTAGAGATATTCAGATATTGGATGAACACCCTGGCCTTTTGTTGGTATTAACTGATAATTCTGTTATCATATGGAAAGATAACATACTGTCACCTATCTCAATAATCAGTCAATCAAATATTCCATTGAGAACTTTACAGATTATCGATGTATCTGAGGGTTTACTAACGATTATTGTCTCAGATTCTGATAAATCGTTCGTGATTGCCCAGGTAAGACTATCACTTAGTGTGAGTACTGGATTTCAAAAGGTGAACAATATGGACATTGAACAATTGAGAAAAGGCTCTCCAGCATTGACAAATGATCTTTCGAGGGCCGTGGAACTAGCTGCCGGTGTACAGCAGAGCGAATGGGGCAATAACACTTCAAGAACACTAAAAGTTGAAGATACTTTCTTTATCAAGAAGAAGCCTCGTCATTAATAAAAAAACCATGTATTTTCATAATTTCGTCAAAAAAAAAAATAGTATATATACACATCTTAATGAATAATGATCAAACTCACTCTGAACTGTGTAGACCAGAATCTAAATTTCTCTTATCATCTTCCAAGAATATCCCTCTATCAGCAGCCTCATCCAGGATTTTCTCTCTTCTTTCGGACTCCTCCACAAAAAGTCTCTTCTCGAAGTTCATCAGCTGCTTATCAGCCCAAAAGACAGCACCCATGGAGATCCAGGTGATATGGTAAAAGACCTTGACTTGTGTTCTAGCGGTTCTATAAGTTGGACTTATCAATCTTAGCAACAAAGCTGTGGAGACGCCAATTACGGCACCTTTTACAGCACCAATGGCACCGGAAGTGAGCAGCTCTTTGGATAATTGTTCGATTCTGCGTGGTTCGTGATGGATTGGCTTGACGTTACCCATGATCTTTATAAAAGTTTTGTTAATATAATATAGTTATTGATCGGGTTGATTAATGGCTTGATCTAATAATTTGTCACATAAATTTTTGAATAATTCTTTTCACCGATTCGGGCTTTGGAAACAATTGAAACTCTTCATCTTGAATACAGCTATATATAATATCTATATTATCTTTAATACGCAAAGTATGGAGTATAAATCATGAAGGATAAATGTGTTTTTAAAATGCTCCATTTCTGCATTAACTTCTTTATCGGTTTAAAAATTGGGTCCTACGCTTCAACTCACTACATAAACAATCTCATCACAAGTGACATTTTCGTTAAAAGTGCTCTAATCATTATCAACTTACTAACGTTTTCCCTTCTTCTTCTTGCTCTTAGGCTTAGGCTTCTCCTCTATCTTTTCCTCTTCTTGTTCCTGCTCAACTTCGGTATTCACCATCACAGAACCAGCCCCTCTAACAGACTTTTCGGTCTTCCCACTGATGACTTTCACACCATGAGGACCCATTGCTGTCAACACTTTCGAAAGATCCTTGACTTTGTTGGTCTTGAGTTTGTGTAATGTACCAGATTTAGGATCGAAGGATTTCACTGAAATCACGGACTTGGACTCCGTTTTAGATTGTGAATAGGTGATGGAAACTCTGGTCTGTTGTTGGATGTGTTAGTATTATGACTATGGTTGATAGCTCATATTTTTCACAACTGAGAAACATACGGAAGATGGGTTGACTAAAAGTAGTTCGAGTGTTCTTTCAATGAACACATCAGTCTTTAGAGAAGGCATTTAAGCTTGAGACTTTAGACTTCAAATTTGTTCACGCATTCTCCAATTGAGCTTTTGTTCTTGAAGTTCTTTATCAAAAGGATTCGCGAACTCTTCCCGCGAAATCGTTTTACAATAGGGAGGTTCTAAGGTAAAACTACATTAGTTCTTTTATCATCATTAAACCATTAAAATTATGCTCCTCACCAAATTACAGCTTTGATTTCCTACTTTCATTTCTTCTTCCCCTTCTTCTTCTTCTTTTTCTTGTTATTCTTCTTGTTTAAAGGGGTCGATTTAACGGAAGTCGGTTGTGTTTGTTCTGGAGTATCTTCTTCCTCTGGGGTATCTTGAGTGCTTTCTGACTCAGGGGTTGTTTCTTTGTCCGCTTCAGGGGTAGGGGTAGTTTCAGTTTGAGAGGCATGTGTATGAGCTTTGGAAATGCCTTCATTTGAAATAATTTCTGGCTCAGTAAGAGGTGGTGTGTCCTTAGCTGGAGGTGATGTAGATGACTCTTCAACCAATATTGATTCAGGTTCTTCAGTTTGAACAGCTTCAGGTTCAAGTTCAGGTTCAAGTTCAGGTTCCGCTACTTCCTCCAACTCAGGCTCTTCAATGATATGGTCATCTCTCAAGTCATTTGGTTTGACAGAGGCAGCATTCACACTTCCCAAACCAAAAGCACTGCTTCTGCTCTCATAAGCCTCTTCATTAATCTCCACAAAATGATCATCACTAATCAATTCAGGTTTAGGTTCATCTTTGTAACTAGGAGGATTACTAATGATTCTAGTTGGTCTTTCACCACTTAACAGTGCAGATGGACCAAAGAAAGTGTCTTCTTCAGATGGATAATTTGGTGGTAAGTCTTCACCTTTATCCAAGACAGTATCCTTTTGAATCTCTTTAAAAGCAGGTGGAACACCAATATTACCAAAAGTAGATCCAAACCCCCATTTTTTAACATTTGCCTCAATGAATACGAACCCTAATTGACCCAAATTGATATCCAACTTCGCCTCCCCTTTAGAACCAATCATTGGGAACAGATCCAATTTGACATTATGCACAGCTTCCAGTACTTTTTTCCCATTATGTGTGAAGAAGATGGTTCCTGATCTTTGTTTGAACCCACAACCGATCACATCACCTTCAATCAATTTTGGCCATATGCTTGGAGAATAGAACGGTTGATTGATACGTACAGTACCATTGGATTCATAAGCTATCGAATACTTGTTATAACCTGGCAATCTAAACAATGGATATGGTTTGGATCCAAGACCAATAGAAATTGTAGAACCTTCTGGTAATTCAAATATTTTGACCTCGAAATAAACAGTATCGTTATCATTATCTGTTGGTAAAGGATAATTCAACACCACAGAATTGACACCTTCTGGGAACTTCACATCCAGCTTATCCACGACAATGACACCTGATGCCAAGGATGCTTCGAAAAGGTAAGCTTGAATACCTCTCTCTTTAATATATTCCTTTTCATGAGGGTCCAATGTCGTGCCCAATGCATTCGTTACAGGAGGGAATTCAGTTTCAAAATTCTTACCAGCGATGTAACTATCTCTTTCCTCCTCAATAAAGGAAGGTAGGTATTGTTCTTCCTCATTGATTCTATTTTCTTCATCATCAAATTCACCAGGGATATTGAATTGAGAACCAAGAAATATGGCCCCATTGTTGAAGAATGAGAAGTATATGGTCAACACCAGTAAGAATAGGAACAAAACACCCAGCCCCGTCGTAAGTGCAATAATCAGTGGCAAATTGAAGTCATCAAAGTCATCAAAAGTGTCCCGAATAAACGAAAGGTCCAAAATTTGTACAGAAAGTGACATTTAATTACTGGTGATTCTCAATTCTTTATGATTTTAAGGGTTTCCAGCTTTTAGAAGATCCGTTGTTTTAATATGAAAAATTTATAATTTTCTTGATAAGCGATTAAATAAAGAAAAAAAACAAACACATAGAAACAGCTGAATTATATTTAAACTACGAAATTTACAATTGATTCTATCATGAATTAAAAAAAAAAAAGGTCAATTTTTCAATGCAAATTCATTGAGTTTCTTCTGACAGCTTCTTTAGCATCATCTGCTAAATCATCGAAATCGTCAGTGTCACTTTCATATTCTTTAGAAATCTCGGACCATTCAATATAGAAACTCTTTAATATCTTTTTGGATTGTCTTAGAAATAGAGGGTCAAATGGGAAATACCCTTCCAAATCGACAAATTGTTGCTTGGCCAATGACAATTGAGCATTCTTGTTCAGGTCAGCTGTGGTTCTAGTACCAGAAATACCTTTTAATCTTTCATTCTTATTCTTGGAGATGATAGAAAAACAATAGGCAACATGCTCCTCTTGGGAAATTTTGGCAAACATTAATACCACATTCTCATTACAAAACTTCAATGGATTGAACTTGGTGATCAGCATACGCTGGAAAAATTTGTCCAAGTTTAATTCCCAGCCATCTTCATCATTTTTGAAAATTTGATGCTTGAAGCAGAAAACATATAACAACACTTGGAAAGTTGAATAGAATAATTTAAAACGATCCATGTTGATATTACCATCAACTTCCTTTTCTCTTTCTTCAACATATCTGTTTAACCAGCTCATCAAGTAACTTGAAACAAATATGATTTGAGATTTCTGTAAATATTTGGCACGAGACAAATATGAACTTAGGTATTGTAATGATTTGATTCTCTTTTCAATTGATTCATTAGCTGAAAAGGATAAATCAATCAACGTCACTAAGAATGAATCCATTAGTTCAGGTAGTTGTTGAGTGAAGTAAAAAATGATAAATTGTGTGGATTTGGTATAATATGTTGGTAAAATATGAGATTTGAATAATGATGTTAAAATGTTATATAAAATGACTGATTGTTCTTCATACTCTTCATCTTTGGAGTTTAGTTTCATCTCTTGTAAATGAGTAAAGACCAAAGATAAGATGGAATCCAATTTCTCAGACAAATCAGCAATATTGGCAACTTGGGAGTTATTCAAATTTACCTCTTCTTCTTCAAAATCACTATCATCTTCGTCATGAAAATCATCTTCACTGTCACTATCGGCAAAGGCCTCTTCAAAATGCACATGCTTCTCATCATCTTCATCCTCCTCACCATCGTCATCTTCATCTTCATCTTCATCATCACTGTCATCAAGGTCACTGTCTTCATCCTCAAGTTCGTCTAACTCATTCTGTAGTTCAACATCAATCTTGATACTGTTAGAGATAATGGCCTTCCAAACGTCAAACCTTAACTCATAGCAGTATGTATTAAGTTTCAACAAATTAGAAACGTAGTTTATTAGGTCTGATTTGTTGTTGTTCTTATTTGGGAATGACTTGATTAGGGTATTAAGTATAAAATGCACGGATGTTGGGATAATATTTAGGAAATACTTCAGTAATTCATGATGATAGATGGTCTTCTGAGTAGATAAGTTAAATTGTTGAATCAGGATGATGGCTATTTCATTCCACCATTTTGGTAAGTATGAGCATAAAGTCATGATGAATTTCTTAAATACCTGAATCTCCTTAGGGGATAAGTTGTACCACTTTGGATAGTTAATGATGGAAAATATCAGATTATTGGTCAACTTGGAATCTAGTTTAGAAATATTATCAGCCAGAATGGTCAACACTATGCAAAAGTTTTCATTAGAAATACACTCCTTGTTACTCTTTGATAAAGAGATAGAGTTAGCCAAAGAATCAATCTGCAATGAATTTCCCTAAAATATGTTAGTAATCCGCACAGATACAAACCAGCCAGGTATAGGGGCGCAAAGTAAGAGTTTACTCACGTTATCCAGGGATTCCAATGCTGATTTGATGTAGGATTTGTACATATTGGATTGAAATTCATTCTTCTTCTCATCTTCTAGTTTTCTTTTCTTCAATTGCACAGGCTCGTTATCTTCCTCGCGAGGTCTTTTGAAATGATTGCTTTGCTTCTCTACTGACATCATCATTATGGTCTCACAGACATTCATGGACGGGGGGGGGGGTTTCTATTTGTTTCCCAACTTCGTGGCGTCTTTAAGTCCTTAAAAATGGTGCTAAATTTTTTTTTTTCTTTTAAAAAGGTGCAGTAAAAATCAAAAAATAAAAAAATTTTCTTATCGTTTATTACGTAAGCAACATCGCGAAACTGTTTTATATATTTATTCGCGGTTTTCGCGATTTCTTTGAGAATTCGACCAAATAGAAAATCAACCCAGGCAAAAATGGCCTTCAAACGAAAGGAGAAACCCACTATACAGACGCCTTGAAAGCTTACTATAACCTCTGTTCAGTTACTCCTTTTGCATTTGTACTCAGGCATTATTGCATATATTGTTTTTTATCTCAACCCATTTCCGTCCAAACCATTCATTTTCCACCGTAATTTCCCCAATCAATCAATCATCAACAGTTTGACACATTTTGAAGGCAAATCTAACAAAAGTCGTTTACACACCTATCCAAGATGCAGTATGTCGGCCGTGCATTCAACTCTGTGTCGCAAACTTGGAGTTCTATCAACCCAGCCACGCTTTCCGGGGCAATTGACATCATTGTTGTCGAGAACGACTCTGGTGAATTGAGTTGCTCGCCCTTCCATGTTAGATTTGGCAAGTTTCAACTGTTGAGACCCTCCCAGAAGAAGGTGGATTTCATCATCAATGGGAAGCTAACAAACTTGCCTATGAAGCTAGGTGATGGAGGTGAGGCGTTTTTTGTATTTGAGGCGGCAAACAATGTTGACGTTCCCAGTGATATGATGACTTCACCTGTTTTGAGTGCAACTTCTTCACCTTCCTCATCCCCTTCAAGTTCTCCAAAGAGAGCCTCTACAAACAACTCACTACAAGAACCTGAATTCCTTGATATCTCACAGTCGATGCCAGATCTAACCGAAACTTCTCCAATACGGATTCCAGAGACTAATTTCCAATACTCCAGATCAGAACAAGAATTAAGTACATCACCAAAAGAAGCTAAGTTGGAGAGAATCCAAAAACTATCCAAAAGACTAACAAAGATCAACATTCCTACTAAAATAGACAACAATGGTGATATGTTCCTTGATATGAATGGTTATAAATCAAGTGAAAAGAATATTCATGATTCAGATGACATCTTGAAGAAACTACTACATGAAGAATTTGGCAGTGATATTGACCTATCCCATATCATTCAAGAAGATGAAAGTGGTAATATCAGAATTGTGTCGAATGATGATTCGCTGACTTCCCCTTCGTTGAAATCAGCTGAAGACACGCCGGACTCGGCAAGTCAACTATCAACGGAAGACGAGATGCTAACTTCAACTTCTTATTCAAGCTATGTGAAGACACTACGTCTAACGTCTGATCAATTAAAATATTTGGATTTGAAACCTGGTGAAAATGATCTATGTTTCAGTGTTGACAAAGGTAAGGCATTGATCACTTCCAAGTTATATCTTTGGAAGCAAGATGTCCCGATAGTTATATCAGATATTGATGGTACAATTACCAAATCTGATGCACTCGGACATGTTTTAACCATGTTGGGCAGAGATTGGACGCATCCTGGTGTTGCTAAATTGTTTCAAGATATCCATTTGAACGGTTATAACATCATGTATTTGACCGCCAGATCCGTTGGCCAAGCTGATTCCACAAGAAGTTATCTACGTACAGTGGATCAAGACGGTATCAAATTGCCACCTGGCCCTGTGATTCTGTCCCCAGATAGAACGATGGCTGCTTTGAAACGTGAAGTCATCTTGAAGAAACCCGAGGTGTTCAAGATGGCCTGTTTGAACGATTTGAGAAACTTGTACGCTGGGAAGGAGCATCCATTCTACGCCGGGTTCGGTAATAGAATCACAGATGCCTTGAGTTACAGAAGTGTTGGTATTCCATCATCACGTATATTCACAATTAACCCAGACGGTGAAGTTCATATGGAGTTGCTAGAGCTGGCAGGTTACAGAAGTTCTTATGTGAATATCAATGAATTAGTCGATCATTTCTTCCCTGCAGTCAGTGGTAGTTTTGGTAATGATGAAGGGTATACTGATTTGAACTATTGGAGAGAACCACTTCCTGAATTAAGTGATGAATCTGACAACGAGAATACCACAGGGTTGTCCCAAAACTCTACGTTCAACAGAGAAAGAGTTGGTCTTGACGATCTAATAAAGGACTATCACTCCTCTGAGGATGAGGATTATGAAGACAATGGTGAAGCTGATGAAGATGAGGATGAAGATGAGGATGACGAAGATGAAGATGATTATGAGGATGATGAATATGATGAAGACGAAGACGAAGACGACGACTACACAAACAATTCGCTAGATGGTTCCTTTGACGATGACCAAGACCTAGATGAAGAGCTGCTAAACGAAATTGACACCTCTAGTATCTCAACTCAAGCCATAAAGAACAACGATCGAGGATTCTTACCAATGAGAAGAAAGAACAGTGGGATTTCACTGAACAGCACCAATATTGATGGTATACGTGATGGCGATACTTTTGTGAAGGCCTCTGAGCTGATGAAGGAATTGAACTTGGGCGAGAAGAAGTCTTCAGAGAAGACAAAATGAAGGAAGATCATGAAGAAATAGCATTCAATATATATTACCAACTTCTGTTGAAGCGTGCCTCTTTGTATTGGAGAGAAGCTGGGTGTGTACTTTTTCCTTTTAGGCAATTATGCCACAGTTATATAAAAAACCGAGAAATTACCCACTGAGGAAGCCACGAACTCCCGAAGAAGCTCTCAGTTTCCATAGACCAAACGAATAAGAACTCAAGCTGGCTTCTTTAAATCAGCCCATACTCTCGTTATTGGCTCTCCCAAGCCAAATATTGAGGGTTTCTCCTGTCATTGTAACTCCACAACGGAATTCCGACAATTAAAAAAACTGTGGATCCACATGACAGTATCAATTGTATAATTGGTGGGCAAGGTATAAAAATGGCCCGTTTTCCGCTCTGTTAGCCTTTCTTAGAATCCTAAAAGCACCATTAAAATGACTGCCACTGAGCCACCTACCAAGAAGCAAAAGAAAGAGAGAACTCCATTAGTGCTTAACTTCTTTGAGGCTTTGACTCCGGTTTTACATGCTCCAGGTCAATGGAGAAATCCAAGAGACCAGTCTAGAGATTATACCAAGGCCGAGTACTGGATCAAGTTAGCTCAATTGGCTGAGCGTGGTAAATTGCATGGTCTCTTCATTGGTGATTCTTTGGCTATATACGGTGGGTACAAAGGTCCTTACAATTTTGCTGAAGCCGCTAAATCAGGTAACAACTTCCCAAAGAATGATCCAACTGCCTACTTGTCTGCTATTGCTGTTTCCACCAAAAACGTCTCTGTTGGTTTAACCTGCTCTACATTGTCTGAACATCCATACCATTTTGCCAGAAGAATGGCCACCTTGGACCACATTTCTGGAGGTAGAGTCGGTTGGAACATTGTCTCCTCGCTATTGCCAACTGCTGGTAGACAATTAGCTGATGACAACATCTTACCTGAAAAGACCCACAGATACGAAAAAACTGATGAATACGTCCAAGTATTCCTCGAACTTCTTTTATCCTCTTGGAGAGACGATGGTGTTGTGTTTGATCGTGAAAGGGGGATCTTCTCCAATCCAGATGCCATCAGAGAGATCAACTTTGAAGGTAAACATTTTAAAGTTCCGGGTCCTCAAATCACTGAACCAACTGAAGGTAGAATACCTTTGATCATTCAAGCAGGCTCTTCTCCAAAGGGTGTTCAATTAGCTGCTAAAGTTGGTGAGGTCATATTCATCGCCGCTTTCTCTATTGAAGATGCAATCGACAAGATCGCTAGAACCAAGAAACTCGCTCAAGAGAAATTTGGTAGAAACCCAGACAATCTGAAATTTATTACTATGTTGAGGGTAGTTGTTGGTAAGACTCATGAAGAAGCCCTTGAAAAGGTTAAAGAAATCGACAGTTATCATGACCTTGATGGTACATTAGTCCAACTAGGTGGCGGCGGTCTTGATTTATCCAAATGGGATTGGGATGAAGACTTAGAAGAAGTTATCACTGACTACGATGATCCAAATATCAAAGGTCTAGTTGCTGGCTATAAGGCTAAGAAAGATTACAACGGTGAAACCATCACGAGACGTTACATAGCTGAAAACTTCCTCAAATCTAACTACTATATTGGAACACCAGAAGAGGTTGCTGATCAAATTGAAGAGTTTGTCGATGCCACGGGTATTGATGGTTTCAACTTTACCAACATTGTGTTCCCAGAGACTTTTGAAAACATTGTTGATCTGCTGATCCCAGAATTACAAAGAAGAGGTCTAGCTCAAAAGGAATACGCCGTTGAAGGTGGTTCATTCAGAGAACAAGTCTTTAGAAAGAGAGGTAAGTTCGTTGCTGAAGACCACACAGCCTATGGGTTGAAATGGAACGCTGGTGAATCAAAAGAAGAATTTGAAGCCAGATTGGCCAAGTTGAAGGAAGCCAGAAAGGACTGGGTCATTACTGCTGATCCTCCAGCTGAGAAGAAAACTTGAACTCTCGGGGAACGACGAGTATATGTGTATTTCTGTATTCATGTAAATCAATCCAAAAACAAAAGTGAACTGCCCAGTGCCCTATATACACAATGTGTCGTATCTTTCGCTACCTGTCAATTCTCGAGCCGCAATGTCACTTTATTTAACCGTTCATTTAACCGTTCCATCCAAAAAATCTTGGCTCCTTAAGATAAGATACTTCCACCAAGGTCAAGTTGATGGCTATGAACCAAACCCTGTCATACTCCATTGATTATTTGGCACCCTGCAATTAAGAATTGATAAGCAAGATAAATTGTTGATTGTTTCAGAAAGACCAAAAGGTCCTTCCTGAAAAAAAATATTATACTATGCAATAAGATGGAGGGCTGGTGAACGAAAAGAAGAGTTCGAAAAGAGATCAGCGGAGCTTAAGGAGAAGCAAAAGAACTTGAAGATCTCAGGTGATTGATTCAATATAGGATTTATAAAAATTATTCAAACTAATTTCCTTTGTTTGTTTTTCGGGATCCTCCTCATTTATAGTTGGAGTAGTCTATGTAACCTTTGGCACCGTTTGTATAGAAAGTTGATCTATCATATGGAGTCAGTTCCCACCCATTCTCCAATCTATCGACCAAATCAGGATTTGAGATAAAGTTCCTACCAATGGCAATGACAACTCTTTCATCCTTTATAGCGTCCTTCAATGCGTCAAAGTCATTACCGAAGTTACCAGCTTTAACAACTGGACCTGACCAAATTTTTAGGATAAAATCGTTAGAAGTGTTATCTATCTTAGCAGAAGAGTCGACCTGCTTGTTATATCTTGGTTCGACTAAATCAAGGAATTGTAACGGTTTACCTTTTTGTGCTCTGAGTTCCAGTTCACCAACCAAGTGGGCGTACTGAGCGAACAAAGTTGGATCACCACCAGTACCCTTCAAATCGATATAAATACCATATGGAGAAAGTCTAACACTGACTTTTTCCAATCCACCAAGAGCAGCGTCAAGCTTATCAATCAGTTCAATTACAAAACGGGATCTATTTTCGATGGACCCGCCATACTTGTCTGTTCTTTGATTGGTTCTATGGTCTATGAACTCGTTGAATAGGTAACCATTGGCGACATGAACTTGGACACCATCAGCCCCATATTCGATCAATCTTCTAGCATTCAAAACGAACTCATCCTGGATAGTTTCAATTTCCTCAATGGTTAGAGCTTCCAACTCAATACCAAGAGCTTCAGAACTGATTCTGGAGTTAGGAACGGATTCATCACCAGTGATGTAGATACTTGATGGAGCAAGATATCTCTTTTCGGCCTGCTTTAAGACACCAGGGATGGCCTGTCTCCCCAAGTGAGCCAATTGTGACACAACAAAGGAGCCATTCTTATGGATCACTTTGAATATCTCGCGCCATTTTGTAGCTTGCTCCTCAGTGAATGCCCCTGGAACACCTGGGATACCACCACCGGACTCATCACTTATTGTACCTTCTGTAACGATCAAAGTCCCCGATCTCTGAGATCTTTGGGAATAATAGGTCCTTGCTAGCTCTAGTTCTGGCTCAAGTGTAGTAGGATGATTTCTCAGTCTGGTCAGTGGAGCAAGAGCTACTCTGTGTTGAAGCTCAATCTTACCGAGTTTGATAGGTTTAAATAGGTTTGTGCCTTTGAAAGCAGTTGAAGCGGTCATCTTTTCGGAGTGATGAGACAGTTTTAGGGGTTAATTATGACCAATGTTGAGGAATTTGAACGTCGGAACTCTACCAGCTTTATACTCTCAACTTTGAATACTTGAAGAAGCCACCTTTTCGTGTTATGGTTATGACATTAGTAATTCACTGTTGAAGTCCGAAGTCCGAAGTCCGAAGTCCGTAACTTTGCATGAAAATCTGTCCCATATGTGTCTTCACAGTAGCGTTGCGGCCTAATAAGCTTTATAATACTGGTGTTGACTAAGCTCGTCCTCTTCTTTCTACCTTATATAAGTATTTAGTAGGAGAGGGAGAGAATTACACCCCTTTTTATACCTGTTGCTCGTATTAGATAGCCAGGTAATACCTTATTCATTGGTTTCCAAGGTTTGGACTGATAAAATTCCACATCGACTCAAATTTTACAGGTTGCTGTCTTTTCCCAGATATATATTGTACGGCTAGGCTACAGTTTGAAAGCCTTTTTGCTTTGCCAGCCAAAGCCAACTTTCTTCTTTGCCCCAGGCTGGATGATGACATTTAACAATGTGGTAACATCATTCTTGGAGTTCTTGAATGCTTTTTCAATAGCCTTCTTCAATTCCTCGTCAGTTCTTACAAGAAAAGCGTCACCACCTAAACCTTGAGCCACCAAGTCATATCTTGTTTCTTGACCCAATGCTGTACTAGGTAGTTGGCCACCGATTAGATCACGGTTCCCGTGATAAACACCACTGTTGTTCATAACAACCACAATAATTGGTAATTGAGATCTTACAGCAGTTTCAATTTCCAAGCCTGAAAATCCAAAGGCAGAATCGCCTTCAATGGCAACAACATACTTCTCCGGATCAGCTGCACGAGCAGCAATGGCATACCCGATGCCGACACCCATCGTCGCATTTGTACCAGCATCTAATCTTTGTCTTGGAAAGCTTTGTGGGAAGGATATTCTTGCAATGTCCATAGTGTTTGCACCTTCGCTAACCAGTACCAAGTTTTTCTCATGAGGCTCAAAAAATTCACGTAGCGTCTTGTAAACATTGTTATAGGTCAACTGATCATGTTTCAAGAGTTCCTTCTCTGATAACTTCTTGTTATTTATCTGAATGATCTCTTTCAACTCTAATGAGATCTTATTAGCCTGATGACCTGTCAAATAATGATCTAGTTCATCAATCACTAGCCTAATATCACCAACTAGCCCATACTCCAATTGTGAAGCATTGGCATGTTCAGCAAATTCTTCAGGGTAATTATCAACCTGGATGAACTTCACACCTTCCTTAAACCTTGGTTCTTCACCAAAGTGAAGGATCCAATTTAGTCTAGCACCTAACAACAACACCACATCAGCACTTCTCAAAGCCTGAGATCTTGCAGATGAGACATTCAACTTGGAGTCATCAGGGACGACGCCTTTCCCCATAGGAGTAGGCAAGAAGGCAAATTGATGCTTCTTAACAAAATTTCTTACCTGTGTTGAGGCATCAGCATAGGCTGCACCTTTTCCAATGATGATCAACGGATTTTGAGCATTTTTCAACAACTTGGCAGCTTTGAAAACTTGGTGGTTGTCTGGTTTGAATTTCAATGTATTGGAATGGTTCAAAGGTGTTACTTGAGTTAATAACTTCTCCTCATCAAATGAATCCAGCTCACCTTCAATAATTGTGGCAGGTAAATCCAAATATGTTGAGCCTGGTTTCCCAAAGAAACTCAATTTGTAACTCTGGTTCAAGAATTGAGCCAACTGTTCATAGTTCAAAGGCCTTGAGCTCGACTTTGTATAACCCTTCACGAAGCTAACCTGGTCTAATTCCTGGAACCCACCTTTATTTACGTCATCAAACGCAGAAGAACCAGCGAGTACTACCAATGGCCACCTGTTAGCATTGGAGTTAAAAACACCAGCAATGGCATGAACCAAACCTGGACCACCCACAACGAGTAAAACACCTGGTTTCCCCGTCAAATAGCCGTATGCAGACGCAGCGTATGAGGCGGCCTGTTCGTTTCTAAATGAGATAAATCTGACACCTTCTTTCAACAAGGCATTACCAACCTGGTGGGGCATTAAATTAGTACAACTCCTCCTTTTTGTGGACGTATAATAGAAGCACTCACTTCAACCACAGGGATCCCCACGATCCCAAACACGACAGTGACACCGAGTTTCTTCAAGATCTTTGCGATCAATGTAGCACCAGTGCACATTCTGACTGCCTTCTTGATATATATGTTGTTTAAAAGAGAATACCAATGAAGACTCCTTTAATTTATGATGTTTTTCTGAAAAGTCTGGGGGAAACAAATTCTTGGTAACAGATCCAACAATACGCGGTATAAATCGGGTCTAGCTAGGTTTGGACGTAGGTTTATTGGAGAACACTTTATCTGCCAGAGTAATGGAATCACTTCACAGTCATCCATCACGATTAATCAACAAAATTTCAAGTTGATAGAACTTTTTGCGCACCAAATCGTTGCATTACATCCTTCTTCCCCAAAAGAAGTGTATATGTGTATGATGGTCCCCGCCTATTAGTAGATTCCTGGGGGATTATAATCCTATTGTAATGTTATAACATATACATCGAACAATAGACTTATATACCTTGTAATTGATCCGTTCCCATCCCATATTGGGTCTGCATCAGGGCTGCTTTATGAACGGTTTTGTCGTTCAGAATGATTATTAAGAATAAACCAAGTATCAACTGTACACTGTATTCTCGCTCGCTGTTGAAGATGAGCTTCTTGTCAGATATTTCTTCAATCTTAATGTAGAGGCAGTAGTCAATGATTTTTCAAACTCTTCCAATGCAGAAGATCCAGAGGCATAAAAATACTGTTCAACTCTTTCATTAACAACACATTGATTACACAAAGGAAAAAAATCAAATGCTCCAGTTTCAACATGGCTGATAACAATTGCTCCTTGTTCAGGGTGTCTACAAATTGTAAGCAGAAATGGATATTACTCATTACCCGAACCATCATCCTCCATCACAGTGTCACAGTCGGCAGAATTCCAGTCAATCTCAACTCCTTCCAAACCAAGCATATTAACCAAAACTTTTTGTAACTGTTCGATCTCATATTTTTTCATTGCTTTCGCTTCATCAACTGATAAATTATGAAAGAAATCAGATTCATTTGATTCTGCTGATAAATCCGCACTTTCATCCATGGCATCAGCCTTACGTTTCATGACTGGTAGTACGGTTTAGTGTTTCGCGTAGTAATCGTCTAACAACCTTACAGTAATTCTTTACGACCTAATAAGCTCTGTATTACTGGTAATGGCTTGAGTTGTCCTCTCTCTTCCTATATATGTGTCTAGTAGGAAAGTGGGAATTATGTCCCTTTTATACCTTTTCCAGCTATTGTATAGCGGGGTAATACCTGATACACTGGTTTCCGACGTTCGGGCTGATTCTAGCCCTGACATTTCACGCCTCGTTTCCCTCTTGACTTCTTCGATTTCAGTGAGTGTCCAAAATCAATGATCTTTACGATGTGTTTACCAGTTTTGGATTTCGTAACAATGGCGTTGTCCTCTTTGATATCACCATGTAAAATACCGGCACCATGTATCTTTCTCAAAGCATTGATACCTTCTTTGGCAATCACAACTCTTTCATCTTCGTCGATTGTTTTATCTGGTTCTTCGACCGGTATCAAGCGCTTCAATTAATACAAAACCACCTTGCTGATTCAAAACGTCAGTTCCCGAGGAATCTGTAATATAAGGATCATAAAGCTCCTCACAACTTATCGATTTCCTTCTGAAGAGCTTGTTTTCCAAGAACCCATATGACAACAACTCTGGGACATAATCTGAGTAGTTTTCCAGATTTTTCTTCATGACTAAGTAGGTACTGACCTCTCTTAAGTAAC
>JAKUAB010000077.1:0-22646 GCA_030579075.1 Taiozyma dajiaensis | reverse complement strand
ACAAAGAGCTTCGTCCAACCATCCGCTTCTACGATGTCCACTTCAAGTTCAATGCAGTATTTATCATCTTCTTAATCGCAGTCACAATCCTTCACTGCTTCCACTTTGTCAAGCACATTCTCAAGAGGGTTTCTCAACTGTCACAGAACTGGAAAAACTCATTTGATTCCACAAGTTCATCTTCTTTAGTTTCTTCCTTTCATTCCATACATCAAAAGACCCCGCCGCCTGCATATGAAGAATATGATGAATACCCATAGATGAACAATTCTACCTCCACTAGTAAGAATGGCGACAAATCCTGCAATTCAAACTGCTCTCACCATACTCATATACCCATAACCTACACACTCTACCATCACCACCATATTCATTTTGCCTAGAAGCAATTCATATTTTGATCTGGCCACAAACCACTCAACAAACAACTCCAACAAAGTTGTTAAAGAGACAATCAATCCCAAGATTACCACACATTGAAAGAAATACAAGTTGTTCATTCAACATTGGAGGTGTTAAAGAGACCAAGTCACGATTGCTCAACAAGACAACGAAAGAATTGTTCAAGTTGATGAATTCAACAATCGAGAATAATTTTGAAAAAGATTTGAATAAGAATGTGATGGTTATGGAAGTCTTATTTGAAGATATCACTGAATTGACTCCAGACTCAATGATTGATGAGAACGAAATTACTGGGGGCGTGAAAATGACCTGAAAATGTTCAACGATACAAAGATGAATCTTGTTTCTTTAAGAGCTAGAGAAAGTCAGGAAATATTGCTAACGAAAAGAAGCCAAATAGAATACGAATCCCATGTGAAGAAGATTTATCACAACGGAAGACCAAGCTCGGCATCGGACAGGGAATCTTTTAACAAGATTGATAACTTGTTACAAAGCGTTCTGTTGAAGTTTCATGATGAAGAAGACGGGCAGATTGAGAACTTTAAAGAAATTGGTGCATTATTAAATCATTTATGATAATTTTGAGATGACAGATAATTATAGAGATTTGGAAATAAAAGACAATAGAGGTTTTGTTTATGGTTATGTTAATGCTTATGTTAACGACGACGTTTTGATTCTTTATGTATTTGTGATTCTTTGTTACTGTGGTAGTTCAATTTGATGGAAAATCCGACACGGGCAAATTTGAAAAAAAACCATCGAGACGTTTGACTAAGATAACACCAGAACAAGCATTACAACCAGCGTGTTTTAGCATCTGAAAGCCGCTACGCCGCCTCAGGAAGAACAAGTAGCCTCTTTCTATCATAGCCCATCACAGACAACGCCACCAGCCAGCGCAGCCATGTCCGAAGAAGAGGTTTTGATCGCCAGTGATGACGAGGACTATGACCCAACCGACATCTTCGACGATGAACAAGACAAGAGATCCGATACAGAGGAGCCTGGGTTCACGGAGTCGGAGAAGATCCAGTCCAAGAAGAAGCTGGACCAACAGATATTCCTCAAGAGCAAGGTTCCGGACCAGGTAAATCTTTTTCTGGATCTCGAGGATAAGACCAGTGAGGCATTGACCACTTTCACCAACATCAATTACTCCACCTATGCCAACAAATCTATAGGTGATTCCGGCCAAAACGGCGAGTTCATGCCTTGCGAGTGTTACGAAGACTACGAAGACGACATCAACCACGCTTGTTCAGACGATGACTGTCTTAATAGAGGGACTAAGACTGAATGTATAAATGGTCATTCATCTTGTGGTAAAGACTGTTTCAATCAGAGGTTCCAAAGGAGACAGTATGCCAATATCAACGTCATACAGACGGAAAAGAAAGGTTACGGTGTCCGTGCCCAGGAGGAATTGGTAGCTGACACGTTCATCTACGAATACATTGGTGAAGTTATAGATGAAAAGACTTTTAAGAAAAGGATGATCGAATATGATCAATCAGGGATCAAGCACTTCTATTTCATGATGTTACAGAAAGGTGAGTTTGTCGATGCTACTAAAAAAGGTTCCTTGGGTAGATTCCTCAACCATTCTTGTAATCCTAATTGTTATGTTGAAAAATGGGTTGTTGGTGATAAGTTGAAGATGGGTATTTTCTCCAAGAGAAAGATCTTCAAAGGCGAAGAACTAACGTTCAATTATAACGTTGACAGATACGGTGCCACCGCTCAACAGTGTTTCTGTGGTGAGGCCAACTGTATTGGTTTCATCGGTGGTAAGACTCAAACTGATGCTGCTTCATTGTTGCCACAAATCATCTCGGAGGCTTTGGGTTCAAGTGTTGAGTTAGAACAAGAATTTATATTGGAGAAGAAGCAGAAGGGTGAGAAGGTTGAAAAGAATGATAGTAACATCAATGTTCAATACGTTGAGTCCTTAATCATGAATCCCGTTGAAATCTTTGAGATTAATAAAGTTCTTGGTGTGTTGTTACAATGTGAAGACACATTAATTGCTGATAAATTAATCAAGAGAATCGAACTGACCGATGGTGCTGCATTTCAAAAGAAGTTGAGCTCTCCACATGGTTTAAAAGCATTGCTAAGACTACTCCAACATTACTATGAAAAATCTGAGAATATCAAGAATCAATTGAACGTTTCTGAAAACTTGGTCCTACGAATCCTAAATGTCTTTATCAACTGGAGACCAACAAGATCAGGCGTGGAAAAGACGGATGCTCTCCATATCTTAAACTCGTTGAAATCACACACAGGAGACGATAACGTCCACTCTAACATAGATACTCTAATATCTAAATGGTCAGCATTACAAGTTTATCAAAGTATAAGAAAAACAGACAATCCAAACAAGGGCCCATCTTTCCAATACGATGACAGAAGACAGAGAAGAGAAGATCGAAGCCAGCGTGCTTCCCCTTCTAAGGAATCACCTTTCTCTTTGACGCCAACTACTAGTTCAGCAAAACCCCTAGGATATTCATCACAACAACATGGTGGTCTTCCATATGGTTGGTATTCTACTGTGGATGAAAACACGGGAAGAAAATACTATTATCACAAAGATAGACCTAACGAGACCCAATGGGAAGAGCCAGAAGAAGATTCAAGAGAAGATAGAGAGAAGTATTTACAGGAGAAGAAGCAAAGAGAGAAAGAAGAGGAAAGAAAAAGGCGTGAATGGGAGTTGAAACAACAGAAAAGGAAAGAAGAACATAAATTGAATAGTGTGATAGAAAGGGCCAAGAGAGAAGAAGAAGCCAAGAGAAAAGAAGAAGAAGCCAAAAGAAGAGAAGAAGAGGAGAAAGCGAAAAAGAAACAAGAATACAAGGCCAAACTGATTGAAAAGAAGAAGCGTCAGCATGACCGTTCTACTTCACATTCTCAAGCCTCTACACCAAAGCCTTCAACCACAGAATCTGGTTGGAAAAGACTAATAGGTGGTTACATCCCACATTTGATGAAACCATACCTAGAAGAGCTTGGTAAGGACGAAGTAAAGAAACACGCTAAAGAGATCACACATACCCTAGTGCAAAAGGAGATGGCTAAAGACAAACCTGTGCCATCTGCGTTGAAGTCAGAAAAGAGGGAAAAGATTAAAGATTTCACATCAGCATACATGAACAAGATTCTAATTAAATACAGAGCAAAAGTTGAGGGAAGCAAGAGAAAATCCGAGACTCAAATTGAGCCAAACAAGAAGCAGCATATTTGAAATCGACCTTTATTTTCTCTTCAGTTCAGATACTTGGTTTGTATAATTGATTGTAATACTATTGTTTTACATGTATCATGAGATTCTATTGTCCATTCCTAAAAGGGTAATTTGTTTGATATAAAGAATTAGCCGAGCTGCTGAAAAAACAGTCAGGCATTACACAAAAGGTTGGAAATGTTATATTGGTTATATAAACACTCTAAATGAACATCGAATCCCTAATTACCTGTGGTTTGTGAAAGCTAGTTACTTAATTGGCGCAATGTCTGATCATCAGATTTCTATTGAGGAAATTGGAAGAACTTATGCCCTTGACAGTGAAGGGAGCCCAGTAGCAGCCGATAACACTTGCTATTGTGAGAGATGTGAATACAGAAGAGAGAAGCAAGAGAGAGTTATTAACGTGAGTATTCCTCCATTTCTCGCCCCTTCTTGGTAGATATACCATTCCATTTGACAGGCAAACCAAGTCGCTAACAAACCAATAGAACTTCTTCTACGGTGTGGCCTTTTTCCCATTATGGATATACAACATCATTATCTATATCCACTTGAAAAGACTTAGCAACGACTACCAGGCGAGTAGGTCCCTAACTGTGACCCACTTATCTCAATTAAGATTACTGAACGACGAGGAAGACCATGACAACTTGACATGCCGGATCGTGTCTCAGCACGAGCTCACTGCAAAGTTATTTGACAGGTGGTGCGGGTGGAGTGCTTTGGCACTATTCGTGACCACCATGGTTGTATTTTGCGTGTATTTAGTTCTGTAAAGATCCGTGGAAATGTTAAACCTATTGAAAAGCTGAGAATCCACCTGGATTATAATTGACGTAGCTGGGTTTTGTGCTAATATTAGCTGGCCGGCATCCTTCATGATTGAACACCGAAAGTGCTATTTTTAGTATATTTTCGGATTTGAAATGCCGATATTCGGGATTCAAAAAATCAAAAATTAAATCTAAAAATAGAATCTGTTTTCCCACTTGGCAATATATTATTGAAAATTAAGAGATCAAATTAAAAACAATGCCAATAAATGTATCTCTAATGCCATAGGCACAAATCATAGATACGATGAAGTCCCAATTACTACTCATATCACTGCTAACAAGTATCGCCTTATCACAGGGTCAAAGCTCTTCAGATAGTGCTGATACTGTGCAGCCTTCATCCTCTTCAAATCCATCTTCCTCCAATAGATATAGCTCTGAATACGGTGTAATCGAATTTGACAATTTAGGTTTCGAAGGTTATTTCAGACATGTCAAGTCCCTAGACGATTCAGACTCGTGTAAATGTGAACTGGCAAGTAATTCGCAAAGAACTATCTTCTCAGGGGCTAACTCTCCAATTAACGAGGAAGTTTCGGTGCACTTTAGAGGTCCTATGATTTTAAGCAAATTCGCCTTTTATACCACAGATTACTACTCTAAGAGTAACACATCAACTAGCTCTTGGACTAGAGGGGCTTATTACGATAGTCAATCTCAGACGTCAAACAATGTTACTTTCTTAACTGCTGCCGGTACAAACTCTACCTGTTTAGGAAAAGCTTTAACTTACGCTGGTTCAGATGGTATTTCTGCTGCGGATAACTCCACCATCCTAGCCAACAACACTTTGATCGCTTCAGATGATGAATTTATAATCTTCTCCACTACTGAGTGTGAGAAATCAGGGTTTAGCAAAGACTGTGGTGTTTACCGTAACGGTATTCCGGCTTACAAAGGGTTTGCAGGTACCACTAAGATGTTCTTATTCGAATTTCAAGCCCCAGAAGAGACCAGCACCGATGAAGACTCATTCAGATACTACAACTTACCTGCAATTTGGTTATTGAACGCTCATATCCCAAGAACTTCTCAATACCCAACTAATGAGAATTGCTCCTGCTGGGCCACCGGTTGTGGTGAATTTGATATCTTTGAAGTCATGAACACCACTCAATCCAACCACTTTTTCACCACTCTACATGATTACCAGGGTTCTGATGATATTGGTACCGGTATTGCCGCTCCAGGTTACACCTTAAGAACCCCAAATGCTGTCATGAAAGGTGGTGCGATCTTTGGCACTGACGGTAATGTCATTGTCTTCCTATCTAACAATACCTCCATTGACGAATCCGTCTCATTCTCAGATCTAAACAGCTGGGTCTCCACTGCCACCTCGGATGATGGTGTCGTTACTGATACATTGGCCTCGGCTACCAACACCGGTAGTGGCAAAGTTTCAGGTGCAGTTGGTGTGTCATTCAACTTGGATGTCAGATTCATTTTTGCTGCCTTTGCTGTTGTTGGTTCTTTAGTTTTGTTCTAGATTTTTCGGTCAAGTTTATGAGGAAATAGACAAAGTATTTATTCAATAACAAACTTATAATATTGAAACGTAATACTGCTTAGGAATATCGAATACCGAACTAGCGCACTTTCGGGGAATTATCACTAGTACACACTTACGTCCTTAAGAGCCTATAGACTTGTTAATAATTAAATAAATTTTTGGCGCATTTTTGTAATTATCCTATTGATCATCCATAAAGATATAAACATCCGGACACCAAAAATCTTTTGATCTAAAGCATCAACAAACTGGCGCTTTGTCTCTTATTTCCCCCATTTTCACTGCTATTATGGGCCAAAACCACTGTTATGTCTGACGAGTACACTATTAGAACCGTTTGTCATTCTGTAGACGGCTGATTGAGGGTCAAGGAGCCCTTAGTGGTGCCGTTAGGGCACTGCCTCGAGACTGCATACAAGATATTACCCAATTGGGGTTCCAATGGGCCTAATCTCAAACAAAAAAGGAAGAAAAAGTCACAGATACCAACGTTTTTGAGGTTAAATTTTCAGTAGGTGCTGCAGATAATATAATACCTTTCGAATTCCTCTAAATATTCTTTATTCCTCGTCATATCTTGCAAATAGTCATTTTTTTTCTATATTTTCACCATGGGATACCAAGCCGCTCTGATCGTTTTATCCACATTTGCTATCCTTCTTATGATACCGCCTTTCATATGGCACATCAAGACACTGAATATCCCCGCCATGACCCTGATCATATGGCTGCTAGCTATGAACGTTAAGACTTGGGTGGACGCTGTTATATGGGGTGGAGCAGATTTCGCTACCAAGACGACAGGTGAAGGTTATTGTGATGTGATGATTAAACTACAGGCTGGTGCTAACGTCGGTATCAGTTCCAGTACAGCTGCTATCATGTTCAACTTGTACAGAATCCTAAAAGCGGACTCTGTGATTCCTGGGCTGACATCATTTAAGAAGATCGCTACTGATCTGGCCATTTCTCTACTCACCCCAATCCTTGTCATGGGTCTAAACTATTTGACTCAGTTTAGAAGATACTATATTTTCAGATATTCAGGGTGTCAAAATGTGTCAGTGTACTCATGGGTTACTATTGTTACATACACTGCTTGGCTGATTATTTGGGCCTTCATTGGTGTTATCTTTGCAGTGTTGATCATCTTCATCTTTTTCAGAAAGAGGAAAGATGTCAAGGATATATTGAAATGTACCAATTCTGGCCTAACACTTACAAGATTCGCCAAATTGTTGATTTTCTGCTGCGTTATCATCCTAGTCATGTTTCCATTATCCATTTACATCTTCACAAATGATATTGGCAATGTTTCTAATTCTTACAGTTTCAAAGACACTCATAATAAGGCTATCTGGGGTATCATTTTATTCATTCCATTGGACTCACCATACTACTTCACTTGGATCTACATTGCCTTGGCTTATATTGTGTTTGTGTTTTTTGGATTGGGTTCAGATGCAATTGAAATGTATATCTCTTTCCTCTCAAAGATTGGATTTGCAGGTGTCATTGAATATTTCAGAAGAAGACAACAACAGAAAAAGATGCTAAAGGCTGATAAGATGGTTAGCGGTGCCTTTGGTGGTGTTGAACAATGTGAAGAGCTCCAGGATTCTCCTAACAGTAAAGGCACCTCTTTCGATATTGAGATGCAGAAGATTATCGCTGAGGATAACGGACCTGAAGAAGATGATAAGTCACCAACTTCCACTACTGTGAGTAATATCTTTGCTGATAAGCATGAGCTTCCACAAAGTGCCTCACAGTACAGATACTTAACTGGTAGAGAGCTAGATCTAACTAAAAGTATAGAATTGGATGAAGATGATATTGAATATTTGAACATGTTATACGAAGATGATAGACGTCAAGAGGCCAAGGCTGCAGGTGCAAGGGCAAGGGCAGAAGCACTTTCAAAGTCGAATACCTCACAAGCACCCTCTCCAACGGCAACAACTGGTTCAGAAGAGGTTGGCTACAAGTACACAATCCAACATCGCTGATTTGGTATATGGAATAATTTTTTAATTTATGCCATGATTTTACAATTAATTCCAAAAGAATAGCATTGTCCGTGTATAGGTAAGCATAGAATACAAGATGATCATAGGTAGGCCAACAAAAACCACGATTAAAAACAAGTAATTGGTATAAAAAGAGTAGATTATTATATAGACATAGCTCTTACGATATCATATCAACTCTAGTTTTCCTCTTCTTTTGGTTGAGGGTTGGAGATCAAGTCAATTTTGGCTATTTTGGGCAGTTAGTATCTCTGTTTCATTGAAGTCTCTTCGTGGGACCAATTTGTGTATTTTTGAACATTCTTGTAGAAACGACAGACGCGCTTTTGAAGCTTCAAATATAGGATTAATGAGACAAGATAAAAGGGAACTCTAAAGGTTTATACGTACTTTGAATAAAGTTTGTTTGGGTAAATTTGAATTCTTCGTCTCTTTCCATCAGGTCAGTGGTGACATTGGCTTCAACATGGACTAAAGCTCTGTAGATAAATGTTAGAATCAGATCTGGAAGGCAAAATGCGAGAAGCCAAACGCCAAACGCGTCTTGGAATTTTATTTCAACATACCCTTTCTTAACGTATTCGGCCATAAAATTGTTCTGCTTTTCGTTGAAAGAAACGATGTTGAACCAACTGACTGGGGAGTCTTTCTTGTATTGGACTGCGATTGGGTATCTAATGTATTCTTTACCTGAACCAGAGACTTCCTTTTCGATGTCTTTACCAACACGGCCCAACAATTGAGCTCTGGCGAAGGAGTTGGCTCTAGCAGTAGAGGAGAATTGGCGGATGGATTGTCTGAACATTGCACAAACTTATTATTTGTTGTTGGTGATTTACTAAAGAGAAAAAGAAGAAGCCCAGATGTTTCAAGTTTTAAACATCTTTCGTTATTTTCATGTTCCCACAACCGTTTCTTAACCAGCCGCTTAAATTTGTACAAAACAGGAAACTATCCGTTTTAGGAAGGAGAGTCTGGCTATCTTGAGACTGACTCTGTTTTCAGTCCCATAATTGCGCGATAGCATGGACTAGTCCCATTTTTTTGGAATTGAGGTGGGGACTGGCAGATAAGCAAACATTATTTCCCATCAAATTGATTTGACACCAAATTTGCACCTGCACTTTAGAAACAATATCTCAAAAGCCCAATAAAGAACCCTAATCTTACCAAAAGTTTCTCTATTACAACATTCGAACAAACAACTCTTTCCCCAGTGATCACTCTTCCCCTCGCCTCACATTTAATAACATAGAAGTTAACCTCCCCTTGTGCCTTCATACCCTGAACTGTGGTGTTTTGTGTCTGGTTTGATAAGGTAGAAACTAGAAAATAGAGCCCAGAAGAAAAAGCTGTGAACAACGTTTAAGATGGCTTTTAACCAGGAATTTCCCCTGTATAGACAGGAGCACCACCTTCCACGCTCCGTTGAGAGCTCCATCAGTGTCTCTGCCGCCAGAAATTACGATGAACTCAGTTCCAGTGGGGTTGACAGCGACTGGATCTTGTTTTCGCCATCGATGAACGAGTACACCCAGAGAAGTGTCAAAGAAAACGACTCTGACATCCTCTCAACAAGTGCCAACGATGAAGATGTTGCTGCTACTGCTCTACAGATTGGTGCTGATTCCCAAGGTGATGACGATGATGACGAGTCCTTGCTTGACAGTTTGAACACCGACTCACCCATTAAGCTATCCCTTCCTACCCATGACTCATCCTACTTCAACAGATCACACACTGAAAGCGAAGAAGACAATTATATTGCCAGTTTGAAGAACAACGACTTTGTCACAAACAGGATTGATAATTGGAGAAGAGAGCAAGCGCGTCTCATGATCAATGACTTGGCGCACGGCTCAGATACAGAATCCACTGTTAGCCACACAAATGATCTATTAGCCTCATGGGGTGTTGATGACCGCCATTTAGCAGAGTCTACAAAGTTGAAGAAAGTTGAGACCGAAAAGTACAACTACAATGAGTCCAAGAGGTTCTATGGTGATGAAATTTTCCAGCATTTAACCACATGGGAAGTCCAAAAGATCAAGACAGTCGCTACACAGATGTCGTCCTCTTTACACAGGAGACAAAAATTCAACGATCAAAAAGAAAAGTCCATCTTTCATCAATTCTCCCAGGGATCAACTGGTAGACGATTGCTACTATTGTTAAACTTATCAAAATATTCAGCAAACAAATTTTCTATGAGCTTGGAACGTGATCAACCTTTCTGGAAAAGAGACTTGAATTCTGCTCGATCTTCATTATCATTATCAACCAACTCAATCATGTTTGGAAACATGCACTTGGGTGATGTTATGTGAAAATTCCCAATATTTCTTCTCATTCATGGAAAGTTATCTTTAACTCACTAACCACACGTTGGCTTTCAATTCGTATATCATGTGTTGTTTAATCTTAGCACCTCTGATAAAATAAAGATTACTAGCTGCACTTCTAACAAATTACTCAAAAGCTACTCAAGTCTAGCCTAAATTATAACATATTAATGTTTGTACAAACTTACAAACATGATCCATTAAATACAAGAAATACACTCTATAATGTTCACTACAGTAGAGCTAATGAATACTATAAAACATATTTATTAGATACTGAAACAAAGATCCAAGTTAGATTCAAAAACAAACCGATCAAGTAACTTTAAAAAATCTCGCACATCACAGTCATTGCCAAAGAATCTTAAAAACAGAAAAACTTTCAAAATTGTCTATGTAAACCCTTTACTCTATTCATAGCCCACCGTAGTTACCAGCGACCACGGTGAAATAACTTGGAACAGGTTTCCAGGTTTCTTGAGCAAACGGATCGTCTTCTGTGAAGTTTTGAGATTCCAATCCAATGGCATTAGTGACATTTGTGCCGTCTTCACTATCAATGGTGAATTTCACAGAGACACCTTGTTCTGACTCAGAAGCTTGAGTTTCAGTAATGAACCTAGCGACTAGTTTCTCTTCTTTTTGTAATGACAATTGGACAGGCTCTTTGAATCTCCAGGTGATTCTTGATTTATCTTTGTTGAAAGAACCTAGCGGCTTGGAGAGAGCTGAGGTGGAGGTACCGTTGATCGCAACTGACACAACAAAGTCCTTCAAAGTGATGAATTGACCCTCTGATAGAGTGGCAGAGATGTATGGGGCCAATTTAATGCTCAACATGACACTAGCTTGATGTGGCTCAAATCTCCAAGCTGGTAAGACGATAACCGGAACAGGAGCAGATTTGATCAAGTATTTCAGCCCACCAAGGGTACGTGACAGGATTGGCTGAGGTGAGATTTCAAATTCATTGGCATCAACTTGTTTTATGACTTGACTGTTTGGAATGACTTTGTCAAATGGAGCCTTAGTTTCAATCTTCAAGTTGGTTCTTGTTGGTAATTCTTCTTCATTGCATTGATAACTAAAAGCGATTTCACCAATGATTTGAGATTGAATTTGTTCACCATCTTTGAATCTAGCATTGACAACTTCGGCAATACTAGCATTTAAACCAGGTTGATTTAAAGTTGGATGTTGGAATAGGCCAGATAGACCAATCAACGACGAACCAGTACTTTGAGGGTTCAATTGTCTGACCGATTCACTATTGAAACTACTATAACTCGATAATCTCTTATTTTGGGTCTCCAAGTTAGTAACATTCAAGTTAGAGAATAAACCAGATTGAATATCGCGTCTATTTGGATTTTGGCCAGCTGTGCCTCTTTGTTGAATCTGCGGCTGTTCAAAAGAGCCCTCTGAAGTTTGATAATCACCATCCTCACGGATGTTACCTAAACCTTGCGGGAAATGAGATTTTCTTGAAGCAGGTGGAGGTGGCGGAGCACGGTGTTGCTGTAATTGTGAAGATTGTTGGTATGATTCAACTGAGGTTGCCTGCGGAACGGCGGAACGGTTATCAACAGCACCTTCTAATTCAACGTTTTCTTGAGAAACATTTATATGACTACTACCATCAGAGTATGAAGCTTCTGAAGTTCTGTGTTCACTTGAGTTTTCCAATGGGGAAGGCTTTGGAGTTTGACTTTTGATGGTTGGTTGCAAAGGTGGAATACTGGTGAATGAACCATTGTATGATCCATTAGTTTGTAAAGGTGGGGCATCTTTTGAGACTGGTTTTGGAATAGAACTTGAAACCGGTGGCAAGTTGGTTTGGGAACCTCCAGGATGGCTTCTAGAGTCGAAACCAGAAACAAATGAAGAAGTTCTACTTTCCCTAGTCTTTGTAGGTTGTTGGACATTGAAGCTTGAGGCACCATCTGATTCTGGAAGTGGCTCATTCAGGTTAAACTTCTTTTTGTCTTTCTTCTTACCAAAGATAGAACCAACCTTAGATCTTAATTTAGTCTTGGACTTCTTTTCACCTTTACCAGTTGCAGCAGTTGCAATAGTAGAAGCGGTGGTAGTGGTAGCAGCAGTGGCCACAGAAAAGTTACGACTATTGGCATTGTCATTTGGGGAAGGAGATGGTGGAATACCACCATTATGGGATAAGTGAATGAAAGAGTGCTTTTTTCTGGTAGTTTTTGGAGATTCAGCGGCTTTTCGAGCTTCTTTTGGAATGTACTGAGATTCAGCAGAAACCTTTGCGAATCTAGCAATTTCCTTATCTGGATTGAAGTTCAAGATGGTTTCCAAGGTCTTTTCATTAGTTTGTGAGATCTTGTTCAATGAATCAGTGTAAGCAGTGATAAATCTCAATAAACTATCTCTCAAAAAGTTCAATCTTGAGAAATCAGTATGTTCAAATACCTCAAAGACATATGGAGCCTCTGAATCCCATGCCGAGTTAGCAGTTGCCAAAGAAGTCTGGTACTTTTGAAGCTTTTCAGGATTTCTTGAGTCTTCATATTTTTCTAATTTTTCTTGATTGTATTCAATAGTTTGGGCAATATCACTTATTTTGGAGTGCAATTCTCTAACATCGGACCATTGTTTGTTCTTGGAAGTGTAAGAGGTCAAAGGCCCAACAACTTCATGGCTCACAGTATTTTTCAACTGATTATTAGCATCGATTTCATCTTTAATTTCACCAATCACTTTATTCCAGATTTCGGATAAGTGCCCAATAGCGTCAACATTGTAGTATTTCAATTCTTCTTTCGTTAAAACTTGATTTTCGATGATTTTGAATTCAATGTTCTTGTTCAAATCTTCAGAGTTTTGCACCAGCTTGTTCAATTCGTTCAAATATTGAGCCTTGATGGAATAGTATTTCTTAAAGAAGTCAGCAAACTCATCATTCAACAACTTGGCCTGGCTCAGTCTGACCCTGACAATCTCAGTTGCATCGACAGGGCTCTTGGAGACAAGGATGGAAGAAGCGTACTGCGTGCGTTCAGAGGACATTTCAACTTGGAGGATAGTTCAATTGGGGTGGGCACGGAGGACAAGACCTTAAACACGGGGCAAAACAACAGAGGGTTAAAGACAAGTTGATTGGACTGAATTCGACTAGAAAAGAAGTGCAAAAAAACGGGTTTTTATGTAGAAAGAGATGCGTGTGTGCGTATGAGTACTATGCAGGCAATTGAGAACCGCTGGACGGAATTTGCCTTTCTAAGTGGACGTTTGCAGGTTCTGTATTTATTCCTATTCCTTGGGAATTTTTCAAATGATAATTAAATGGGATACCACCAGGGCTACAAACACCGCAAAACCGATTCGGCCTTTTTCCTCGGAAAGTCCGTCGGTATCACAAAACTTCGGCTAAATGAACCGGGTGATTGGCACTGATGGAAAAGATAATTAACTTTAATCGGTAGTACGTCCGCCGCTAAACCACCAATTAATATATTATATATATGGAAGATTTCATTATAGACTACCACAATTCCGGCCCAAACACAAGAATCACATATCAACAACATCAATCACAATCACGACGCTTATCCAAGCTGCAGTTATATTAGCGATTATGACAGGCCGACAACAACTGACGACGTGCATGTGGGAAAGAGGGCTGTACACCCAATTTCGAAAAACTGTGGTTTCAACAGATCAAAAAAGATCAAAAAGATAATTACAAAAAATTAAAAAAGTATGATACAACAGCAGCGCAATATTGCCCTTGCCAGTACACCACAGGATAGTAAAAACACACCTGATCTCCCCTCAGGCGTGCAGGCCACCCAACCAACATCATGGCCGAAATACCAATAGAAATCCCCACACATCCGTCTTACTTCAGACACTACGATCCCTTCAAGAAGGATCGAGATCTCATCTACAAACATATCGGCTTTACGAAGCGTATCACCTGGAACTACCAATACTTTCTCATAACCTTTGTTGCCCTGATATACCTGCTCCTCCAACTTAACAGAGCTATCAAATCAACTATTCTCAAAAGATGGTCCTTCCACTTATCCAGCAGGTCCTGGATACAGTCATTGTTCAATTCCAATGAGAACTTAGTAATCATTGCCATCTTTTACATCATCAATACATTTGTGCTTTTTTATCAATTACCCATGAATGATTCCTTCAATCTAGCATTAAGATTTGGTCTAGTATCAGTATCCAACATCCCATTGCTTTACTTGATCCCATTGAAGAACGGTCCATTATTACAATTGTTCAACAGATCTTATGAATCATTCATCATCTATCATAAATGGATAGGAGTCCTTGTCATTATCACAGCTTTAATCCATACTGCTGCCTTCACGTACTGTCTAAGTTGGGACTACCTCCTCAACAACCAAAAGCCCATCACAGGTTATTTATGCCTCTCAATGTTTTTATTAATCACCATCACTTCCAACGTGTTCTTGAGAAATCGTTTTTATGAGCTCTTTTACTACATCCACTTGTTCAGCTTCGTTGCATTCTTACCAATTTTCTATCACCACCATTACGTTTGCAAACCTTTTGTTATCCTTGTCGCCATCGCACTTGTTTATGATAGAATCTTTAGATTAATCCTTAAACTCTGGATTTTAGAATGCAAGATCCATTCTAACTCAGAAACTGACTCATTAATCATAGAAATAGACCCCTCTATTAAAAACATGCCACTTAGGAAGAGAATATTATCATACTTTCTATTGAAATATGTCAAGTTCAACTGGAAACTTTCCAATCATTTATTTATCACCATTCCATACATCTCAACATTTCAATCACACCCGTTCACTATTGCATCAACGCCAGATGATAACAAATTGTACCTAATTGTCAAGATCCATTCGGGATTCACCAAAAAGCTATTCAAATATTCTTTGAAACACCCAGATCAGATTTTAACCTGTCTAATCCATGGCCCTTATGGTATTTCAGACGCTCATTTACCAATACTGTCCAATCATGAAATCACAGAGTCCACGCAATTGATCGAAGAATCAAGAAAGAATCAGAATAATCAATCATTCTCATCCTTAGAAACAGGTGTAAGTTCATTCTGTGATGCTCAAAGGGAAAAAATCATCTTGGTTGCTGGTGGGTCTGGTATCTCATTGACTTTACCAATCTTTTACCAATATCAAGACAACCAAAGATATGATGTTTCATTCATATGGATCGTACGAAGTCGGAACAACGTCTCCCTAATCCCTCATGGATTCCAAACAGATTCAGATTTAAAGATATGGGTCACTTCGGAGAAGGGTCGTCCAGATATGAAACAGTTGTTATATGATTGTGATATTGATTATCATAATTTACACATCATCGGTTGTGGTCCAAATTCTTTGATGCAAATTGTTAAGGACTTCTCGAGAGAGATTGTATTAAGGAATCCCAACATTGATTTGAACTTAGTTTTGGAAGAGTTCTCATTCTGAATTACAAAGAATTAGGATGGGTTCTTTATACGCTATCATTTATTTCATCACCATTTTTTATTTCGTCACTTCTAGATAAACATTCACACATGTTATAAATACCCACCACATACAAGCTGTAGTACCAATTTTACGATCGATCCACCAATCATTGTTAGGCACAGCAATGGCATAGAATACTAATTGTGTTATCAATGCCACACCACTGACTTTAAAATGAGTGTCCAGTTCGATCATAATCGTTGAAGTGTGTTGTTTCATGTTAATGATCAGCCCATTCAAACCAATCCCAAATAGGATGTATAACAATGGCGATCCAAAGCAAGCATTGATCCCAATTATGCTCAGGTTCAATTTCACAAAGGTCAAATTAGAGATCAAATCACCGATGCAATTACCCAATGCCAATACTGTCATACCTAACAGACTCTCAGAAATATGGAAAATAACCCCAACGTTTTGTAAAACAGTGATCAGTTGAGAAGATGAGATCAAAATTGCACAAATGGAGCAAAAGAAACCAAGAGTTGGGATAGTGTACTTGTGTAACGATTTAACATAAGATGACAGTAGTAGAACGGGGATCACCAGTAACAGCCATTGTGTTGATACAATCTGGATATAGTAGTTTATGATCAATGGTGTGGCTATCGTCTGTAAATGGAATAGAGAGGTTTTGAACCGGACCTCAACTTTATGGTCTTCTGGTTTCAACAAATGAGAGCCATATACTGGTATCAAGAGGTTGAAAAAGATGACTAGGGGCAAAGTGATCAAGTTGTGGGCTTTGGAAACGTAGATATCTGAGCAAACATAGGGATTGATCAAATATGAAAGGTGAGTTTTTAAATTATGTTTCCCTTCGCAAATGTTACGTTGATATAATGAGCCTTCATCTTGTATCAGCTGTGTATTCTCGTCACATTCATCTTCGATAGTGATTGTGGGTACGTCCGTTCTCAGTGGGATTGGTGAAATTATCTTGGAATTTTGTGGGATGGAATCAAGGGATACCGATTTCTTTTGAAGTAAAGGCTTTTTCGATGCGTTTTCGGATTGTATTCCATGGGAACTTTTACTTCTTTGTAACTCACCTTTGGGAAGTAAGTTTTCATTATCATTTGCCAAGAGTAAATCACTCTTCCAAAGGTGTAAAGCATCGTATAAACTCAATTTTTGCAAGCCTCTCAACTTGTTGTCATCATCATTTAATAACGGTGAGACTCTTCCCATAGCAGAAACAATTGAAATTGAATCTGAATTGATCTCAACTTGTAATTGTTCTTCCAAATCTTTCCCTTCATTGGTGAAGAATATTGAATAGCCAACGTATGTAAAATATAGAATAATCATCAAGCAGCATTCAAAAGTATGTAATTCCTCATCAATCAAGAAGAATAAAGCAACTAGCATGAATACAGTGAAGAAGATCAAATCCTTCAAAAACTCAAATGTGTTCACCCTAAACGGTTTCAAGACACCCATGGCACCAATAATGAAGCATATGACAAAGTTGGCAGAGCCTATCAGCTCACCAATGGCCAAATTTGAAGATTTGGAGTTCATTGCATTGTATGTACTAAATATGTCAGGTGTAGCATTACCAATAGCCAATAGAGTCAACCCACTGATTCTTTTGGATATGTTCAAGTGTGCGGATAAAGTGTTCAAGTTGGGATACAGGAAATTTGAAGTGATAATACCAAAAATCATGAATATCATTAAAAGTTGTAAAAATATTAAACCGGTCAGAAGACTCTTTGTATGGGTACCACCACTAAGGCAAAAGAAGCGTTTGGAAAGTGAAAACTTCTTCAAATCACAATTACTAATAATATGATGACAGATCTTTAAAGGATCCGTTGGATCTATTCCAGTTATATCACAGGTCCCATCATCATCTTCAAAACTTTGTACATTAAGGCCAACTTTGAATGGACTTATCACCATTTGATATTTGATAGTTATAGCAATTAAGAAACCCCCCACAAGGGAACCACCAATGATGTACCATTTCCACCGTTCATACCATCGTTTCTTTATATCTTGACAGTTCATGTACCAAAATATCTTAGCAGATCCTGGACTGAAAATGACTGAAATTACACCTTTGAAGAAAAAGAATATGAACCAAATTGAATTTGACCTATAAATTATAAAGAAATCCCCAAGTTTCATAATGACACTGCCCATTTTGTGCCACTTCCATATCCGGTAACGCAAAAGTAATTTGGACAGTCAAATCTATTGAATTACCCAATTGGAAGACAAAAAGCGCCAACTAATGTGTCCTTTACCAATTCTTAATTAGATCAGGTAATGGGAGGAACGTCATCTCACAAATTGACACAAAATCGCGTGAAAGAGACTTCCCAAAGAGGAAATTGTGGCGAAAACACCATCACTTTTGAAAAAGGATCTCAAAGTGTCCAAAGTGAGAGTTAAAAAAACACCGTGTTTACCATAAATTTATCATTATCTCAGGCTATAACAAACACTTAATTAATCACGGATAACAATCTGTTGGTTTTCATTAGTCCTGTTTTGTTAAGGGAAAAATACCCACCTATTTGTACATTTCTCCATCCCAAGACTTCGGTTTTGTAGCCTTTTTGAGAAAGATGAGTTATTATCAACAGTTGTCAACATTCTTCACCACAAGTCCCTATGATGACCCTTTAGCCAGTCTGAGACTTCCATATATCGATGAGTACATAAAGCCACTGTATACTCATGACACTCTTGACAAACACATCCACGGTCTCATTGGTGCTGTCTTGGCTTATCATTCCATTTACGTCTTGTCATCAATAGTATCTCCATTATTGTTCCCAAAGACTTTCAAGACTCTCTCCACAAAGACTAAGATTGACTTTCATATTCACGTTGTATCTATGATCCAGAGTCTGTTGATCTTGATGTTAATCTATCCGGCATTCAATCACCCTGCACTTATTGACGATAGAGTGTTTGGTTATGTTCCATATTCGGGATTTCTGACCACTTTAGCCTTAGGTTATTTCATTTGGGATGCTATCATGTCATTGGTTTATGTGAAGTACTTTGGAATTGGATTCCTATTTCATGGTATAATATCCGCATTTGTGTTCTTTGTCGGTTTAAGCCCGTTCATTTCCTTTTATGCCCCAGTGTTCATCTTGTTTGAAATTTCCACTCCATTCCTAAACTTGAGATGGTTTGGTTTGAAATTCCCAAATTTATTCTCAGAAACTTTCAATCTGGTTAACAATGCTATTCTGATCTCTATTTTCTTCTTTATTAGAATTGGTTATGGTTGGTACTCAGCTATACTATTGTTTAAAGATTTCTACGAGGTTTATGATGATCCAAGATTCAGTAAGTTTAACGGAGCTGTTATGTTCTTTGGTTATTTAGGTCTAAGTGTACTGAACTTATACTGGTTCTATAGAATGGCCAAGGTTGCATATGCTATCTTAGCTGATATGTTCACCGGTACCAACGAAAGAGATGAAGCCAAAAAGGACATATGATCTACCTTTGTATGATTGGTCTTATTAATTTGAGGGTGGTTGTTTCATTAATCTATAAATCATCTTTATATTTGGCGTATTCTGGGGTCTTTAAAATTTTGACACCAATTTCAATGTCAGTTTGGATATCTTTGATTAAAGCTTCTAAAGGCAAAAATAGTTAGTATTTTTCATTAAGATTGAGAAAGGATAAGAGAGAAAATATTAAATAGAAGACATACCTTTTGTAGTATAGTTTAATTCAGGTCTGATGTAACCAAGTATGTTGAATGTTATTGTGGCACCGTAGAAAGTTGTTGGGAATTCATGAACGATATGTAATTCCACGGCTTTCTTTTCATTACCATAGAAGGGATTCCAACCGATGGAAGTGACATGAGGCAATACAACATTTATGTCTTTCCCATCTTCTAATTCATTACCGTATTTGTATTCCACTTCTTGACCATTTTCTCTTTTTTTCAAATCAGAACCATCATGACCTTGTTTCTTTTCAATCTTTACAAAGCCAAAATAAACACCAGGTTCAAGATCAAGTATATCACCAACTTGATCCGTTGAGACATTAGCCGTTGGAATACCTAATTCAGCTGAACCCCTTCCAAACCCGGCAATGATATCGACTTTGGTTTCTTTGATAGGATATGGTTCCTGTGGTTCGTTTGGGATGGGGAAATCTGGTCTACTCATGTTGTTTTGAGATGGTTCTCGGAGTGGATGGATAAATATTCCAGAAAAATAGCAATATAAGACCACAATTGAAGTGAGTTTTAAATATTGTTGTAAATTGTGAGTTTTGGTTAGATTAACAATGTTATCGGATTTGAAATCCATTTTGAAAAGCCATAGTTAATGAGTAAAAGCATCATTTGGGGGCTCATAACCGTGTATTTCGGTAAGGGCACCACTGCATATTTAAGAGGCAACATCAACATCAACATCACCATCAACATGTTTGATACGATATTTAACCACATAATAAACTATGCCGATTACTTCGAAGAAACAATTCAGTACATAAAAAGCACTGATATGAGGATTATTTCCCATTTAAATTTTGTACACAGAGCCTTTTGTATTAGCCAATGCTTGAACTAGAAGTTTCAAACTGAAGAATCATACTCTTTGACAACGTCTCTTTCATGTTTCTTACCCCAGATACCAAATATTAACAGACAAAGACTTGAAATCAAGAACAAACCAGAATTCAACCCACCAAAAACTGCAGAAGCAACATCCTTTGCATTGGAAAGATTGCGACTTCTGTAGTACCAGGCAATGACAATGGTGGAAGCCACCCAAAGAGCCAAAAGGATGATATCGCAACTAAAAAGTACCTTAAAAGGGAGTCTTTTAAAGATATTGACGATGGAAGTGATCAACAAGTAGAGAATAGTGGCTAACGCTGCAACCATCATTGGGATGGCATAAGCGCCTGTGCTGTTTTCATTTCCATCTGTTAACTGCAGTAAGATCAATATAAGTGCAATGATGGAGAAGCCAAATTGGAAGGTTCTAATGATGAAATCTGTGACCGTGGTTTTTTTAATTAGCGCCATTATTATGAATTATAGATATAGAAAGAAAGAGAGAGGGGACAGTTCAGTCACTGTTGAATTAAAGGACAATTTTACCACTTTTTATACTTCAATTTGACACATTTTTCCCTCCTAATTTAATAGGTCAAGCTTGACTGATCAAGGGGCCAAGACAAGACATCATTATGACGTTTTTCCGCATATAAACTGTAATACAATAAATTAATTAAAATTAAAACTAGTTAATATTACGTAATTAGTATATTTTTAAAGACCTCCCTCTCCACTTTATTTCCTAATTAAGGAGCAAATTTACGAGATCTTCAAGAAATGGGATATACTAAATATATTTATATCCCACTTTCCAACTAGATACTAATAATTATATAAGATATATAGATAGAAGGGAAAGAGGACAATCAAAGTCATTACCAGTAATACAGAGCTTGTTAGGTCGTTACGAAATACTATAAGGCTGTTAACAACACGTTACACGAATATTACTATACAGAACACTACATCCCCCGTCAAATTTCTCATGTCTCGTTATTTTTATGTTATATTACATATATTTCTGTGGAAGTGGGCATAACAAACACGTACACACTAGTGCAGAAAGAGATCGCTGGACATGGTGAAAACGAGGCAATTAGCGCTGAACATAAACTAATTCTTCAAGTTTTGTTCAATATTGGCAGGCCTTGGTGGTTCTTGGTGGAGTCATGTTGTAGAGTGTTGTTACTAAAGAACAATTGCCTTTCATTGTAGTTGGTAGGCTCTTGATCAAACTTTAAAGTTCCCAATCTGCCCGTCTTCTTCATCATGAAACTTCAACAGAACGCTTTGTAACAAGTTATCAATCTTGTTAAAAGATTCCCTGTCCGATGCCGAGCTTGGTCTTCCGTTGTGATAAATCTTCTTCACATGGGATTCGTATTCTATTTGGCTTCTTTTCGTTAGCAATATTTCCTGACTTTCTCTAGCTCTTAAAGAAACAAGATTCATCTTTGTATCGTTGAACATTTTCAGGTCATTTTCACGCCCCCAGTAATTTCGTTCTCATCAATCATTGAGTCTGGAGTCAATTCAGTGATATCTTCAAATAAGACTTCCATAACCATCACATTCTTATTCAAATCTTTTTCAAAATTATTCTCGATTGTTGAATTCATCAACTTGAACAATTCTTTCGTTGTCTTGTTGAGCAATCGTGACTTGGTCTCTTTAACACCTCCAATGTTGAATGAACAACTTGTATTTCTTTCAATGTGTGGTAATCTTGGGATTGATTGTCTCTTTAACAACTTTGTTGGAGTTGTTTGTTGAGTGGTTTGTGGCCAGATCAAAATATGAATTGCTTCTAGGCAAAATGAATATGGTGGTGATGGTAGAGTGTGTAGGTTATGGGTATATGAGTATGGTGAGAGCAGTTTGAATTGCAGGATTTGTCGCCATTCTTACTAGTGGAGGTAGAATTGTTCATCTATGGGTATTCATCATATTCTTCATATGCAGGCGGCGGGGTCTTTTGATGTATGGAATGAAAGGAAGAAACTAAAGAAGATGAACTTGTGGAATCAAATGAGTTTTTCCAGTTCTGTGACAGTTGAGAAACCCTCTTGAGAATGTGCTTGACAAAGTGGAAGCAGTGAAGGATTGTGACTGCGATTAAGAAGATGATAAATACTGCATTGAACTTGAAGTGGACATCGTAGAAGCGGATGGTTGGACGAAGCTCTTTGT
>JAKUAB010000076.1:0-22759 GCA_030579075.1 Taiozyma dajiaensis | reverse complement strand
AAATGCTGTAGATTCATATACAGTTGTGTCCATTAGCATCTTACGTATATAAGGATCTAAAGTCCATCTTTTTATCAGTTACTTATTCAATCTAATAGAATGTCTGATTTCTACGCTAAATCATTGAGTAGCACTTTTGGTTATATTAAGCTTGATATATAATTCAAAGAACAATACTAACCAGTATAAGACTCATATTATCGTAATCTAATTAAATAATACAATTAAATTATTATAAGCACTAAATAATTAGTTTTGTAATATTTATATCCCACATAGCTGGAATCGTTAATATATAAAGTTAACGTGATCTATTGGTAGAACAGAACACAGGTTCAGTTTGCCTCTTGTCTCTCCAACTTCTAGAGCTTAGTATCTGTCTACAAGCTGTTCTCGTAAAACATGAGCATCATCCTAAATATTAGCCAACAACACAGTACTACATTGCCCAGAGTTGCCGCTCGTCATTGTTAAATGTGTGGTGTTCTGATGTTTCCAGTTGAATAACAAAAGGTGGAAAGCTAGGGAAATGGTTAGCAGCGATTGGTCCCACAGCTAATGTATTGCACTTAGATGGACAAGTTCGAGAACAATATAATGGAAGATGATAATGGCATATGAATGGAATCGATTCATTAGATTAAAGAAAGACTCCTAAGAACTTACCAATAGAACATTTATATGTATAGAAATAACATTGGCAAAAAAGCCTGATTGTTCATCGAGTATATCTTGGCTCATTTTCCTGAAAGTATCCCCGACGAATATCACTTGGTAGAATCACTTGATAGTATCATTTGTGTAAAGAGGGTACAGATCTCTTAAACCTAGGTGCCCCTCCATTGATCTGATCATTGACATTTAGATAGGACAGCGATTCGAAGTGTTTGGAGGAATACCATAGAAAAGACCTGTGGAGTGAGATAATACCAGCGACAGTGCTCACCAATGGAGCTTCAAAGGAATGTAAAACGCACCTGCTGGCCACTCTACTGAGCCCAGAGCTTGAAGAGCATAATTTCATTAATTCCAATGCTCTCGGGAGTTTAGAAATATAGGTCAGCATGAATAACCTAACGCAACTCTTTCGAAAATCTAATCAATTTTCCAATGTTCAGGCTCAGTTGATTCAGTAAACAATTCCACGGCATAGAGGCCCAGAGTACTGAACATGTTGATCCAATTCCAGAACAACCATGGTTGAACAGCAATCTTAGATTCAGCCCCTGAATCCCACCAGCCCCAAACACACAACTCTTGTTCCAGATTGTTGGAATACTGCATCATCAAATGGGTATAGACAGCAATAACAATACATGGACTGAATGCATAAATGACTTTCATGCTCTTGGTAGAAGGCTGAGGACTCTTTAACGCTGGGATTATTCTTGTGGCAGAGTAAAAAACTGAAACACGGTAAGCTAAATTGACAAGCACAGCTGGTGTAATAGTCCTTGTAGCCGCAAGGAAAAATTCAATAATTGCTTGAAATGAGTTTGGAACATTCAATGTTAAAGTTGACACAATATCACCTAATGAGTCTGTAATTAATGGTGGTAGATGTTGAGCTTCTTGTTTCAACTGATTAGTGGCAGTTGAGATTAGAGTACCAATTTCATTGGAAGCCAAGTTGGACAAGTCGGGGAAGGTTTCATAAATGCATCTGACAATATAGCCAAATAACAATGAGCTTTCAATTGGAGAACCTTTCTTGGAAACAATACCATACAGTCCCAGACCTGAGCAGAAAGTCAAGACAACACCTATCAAAGAAGATGAAATGGAACTGATCTCGATAGGGAAACAATAAATCTTGTAAAGGAAATACAGTGAAGTTGTGATGATACCACCAGAGCTTAACAAACTAACAATGACCCAACTTTCAGACTTCTTTACTTTCAGCCAGTTGAAAGTCTGACCTATAGATTGGATGGCCAAGATGGTACACATACCTTCCAAGGTGGTAAACAAAGGTGTGGAGTTCATGATGAAATGTCTCCATGGTTTGATAAAGAATTTGTAATAAATCAAATTGTCATTCTTCAAGATGTTGGCATCATTATTGTTGAACAATGATAGGAACAATGTAAGCAAGCTAGGTATTATCAAAGTTTGTGATGAATAGATCAATTGAAACAATGTGTTCTTGTAAAGGAACAACCTAAATATTGTAAGAATACCATACAAGTTGAACAACGTTACAGTGAAGGCCAATCCACAATAGGTACCACCAACCTGAAATGAAATGGGTATCGTGAGCACTATTAATACGAGGTATAAAATGGTGAAGAAGCCACGAAAGGTCCTCATGAAGGAGATATAAGGAGACCGTGTCTTTATTCTACTCATTCTATGTGTTTGCTTATGATAGGAGAACTGTGAGGCTCACTTTAGCAGGGCGGATTGAAATTGAGTAATGAGATGTAACTTTAGTTTATGAATGTGAAGCGATGAGCATAAAACAGGGCAGGCAAATGGGAGATATTAGCTTGTGCTGTTCACTATGAGAATACCTGATTAGAATATAGAGCTGGTGCCAAAAAAAGATGAGCTGGAACACGCCGCTGGGAAGTTTGGGAGCAGCAAACAGAAGGGAGGAAGAGTGTCAATATGAGCCACCAATTAGGGTGATGAGTTGGTTGAAGGGACAAAGTGTAAAGTAAATTAAAAGATCAGTTTTACACTTTTGTTCCCATTGTTGTGTAACCAATTTTGTTTGATAATTCTAAAATTCAGTGAAAATTGAAACATTCCTTAGCCGTTTTGGGAAAGTTTCCCTTTTTGAAGGATGACAAAGAAATGTAAGTTACCCTGATTTATCAGGCGATGGGGCGCTTCAAAAAAATTTATAGGCATCACAATTAACTACTAAAGAAGAGTGACATATAATTCACACCAATATTCATACAAGTCCTTGCTAGAGACAATTTAGTTCGTCTTTAAATTAACAATGGGTGCTAGCGATGCCAGAAAGGTTAGAAGAAGGGACCGTGATGAGTCAAACTCTGTGAAGCCTCAGGGCAGTGATAGAAAGAGAGCCAGAACCAATAGAGGTCGATCTGAATATAGAAATGTCACTAGAACTGCTAGAAGAGGGCCAAGAGACGTTGAAGAAGAGGAAATAGAAGAATCAGAGAAAGAACAAGGTAGTGAGAGTGATAGTGATGCCGAAGAAGACACTGAGGATGTTGATAAAGGGAAGGCTTATGATGCATTGCTTGGTCTTTTGAGTGCTGAACAAGAGGTTGATGAAGAAGACAGTGAGAGTGAAGAGGAACAACATGGAGAGCAATCAGCGGAAGAGGATGAAGATGATGAGATCAACGAGGAAGAACAGGAAGAAGACCACGTTACCGGCGTTGTTGAAGAAGAATTTGAAAATGATGAGGATGAAGAAGAGTTTGATTCGGACTCTGAGGACGAAGATCTATCTGATCCATTCGAATATCATTTTGCCAATTCATCAGAACAATATCTACAAGGCACAATCAAGGCTCTTGATGGATCCAACCGTTGGAAGAATTCCAAAAAGACTTTTGACTCCCATTCTTGCATTATTTCACATCCACCTATCGAATCATCTACCAAGTACACCAAGATTCCATCCAGCCATTCGCTTGATGATTACAATATCAAGCAAAGAATATTAGAGCCATTTATCATCAAGAACAATGGTCTTGACTTCGCAAACACCAATGATACATCTGCCAAGATCCTTGATCCTATGTTCTCATACAATGATGTCCTATACCCATATGTTTCCCACAAAGCTAAAGAAGATTACAGAAAACTTTACGCTTTGCACGCTGTGAATCATGTATATAAGACCAGAGATAGAATCTTGAAGAACAATACCAAATTGCATGCCCAAAATGAAAAAGTGTCCAGTGGTGAATTGGATCCAGCTGATGAAATCGAGTTCAGAGATCAGGGTTTCACTAGACCTAAGGTCTTGATCTTATTACCTACTAGACATCATTGTTACCAAGTTGTTGAAGAGATCATGAAGATCTCAGGCGTTGAACAGATTGAAAACCAAAAGAAGTTCAAGACTCAGTTCCTTGATCAAGACGCCATTGTTCCTGATAACAAACCGGATGACTTCAGAGATTTGTTCGAAGGTAATACCAATGATTTTTTCTGCTTGGGTTTGAAGTTCACAAGAAAGACATTGAAATTATACTCATCATTCTACAATTCAGATATAATATTGGCATCTCCAATTGGTCTGCAATTAATTTTGGAAAACCCAGACAAGAAGAAAAGACAGACTGATTTTTTGAGTTCCATTGAAGTTTTCATCGTTGATCAAGCCAATGCCATCGAATTACAAAATTGGGATCACGTCCTAACGGTTTTGAAATACCTAAATAAAATCCCAGAGAAGTTGCATGACACTGACTTCGGTAGAGTGAGAATGTGGTCCATTGAAGACCAGGCCAAATACTTCACACAATCGTTGATATTCACAGAGTACAACACCCCGAACATTAATAATCTACTGACAAGGTCGAAGAATATCTTTGGTAAATACAGATTCAGACCACTTGTGAAGAATGAGGAGTCTGGTATGAGCAAAGTTGGATTGAAGATCAAACAAATCTTTTCTAGATTCGAGTCAGCTTCTCCATTTACTGAACCAGACGATAGATTCAACCATTTCAAATCAGTGATTGTCCCTTCATTAGCCAAGTCCACTTCATACGAAGATGGTTTATTACTCTACATCCCATCATACACCGATTTCCTAAGAATCAAGAACTACTTACATAACAAGACGTCATTGATGTTCTGTGATGTCAATGAATACTCTGAGCAGAAAGACTTGTCAAGATCTAGAGCTCTGTTTCAACAAGGTAGAAGAAAAATTCTGCTATACACAGAGAGATTGCATCATTATAGAAGATTTGACCTGAAGGGTGTCAAGAATATTTTGATGTACGGTATTCCAAACAACCCTTTGTTCTACCCTGAAATCGTTTCATCTATTGGTAGATCTGCATTTGACGGTATTGCTGACATTGACATTTCCACCGTTAGATGTTTGTACTCTAAATGGGACGCTTTAGCATTGGAAAGAATTGTTGGTAGTGAGAGAGCACCAGTGTTGACACATGGTCAAAATGAGTTTTATGAGTTTAGATAGGCATTAATAGACTAGTCATATACTACCCTAAACCACCTGGCCCATAATTGGGTCGCCAATTAAGACGGAGAAATTTCCCCAGATTTTGCAAATTTGTCTTCTCGAAGCCGAGTCTCGCTGGGTGTTATTATTGTGTGCCGTCTACCAGAAATATGGGACTAGGTTGTCCGAGACCTCGGGTCCGGGAAACTCTTGACCAAGAGGGTCTCAGGCTTATTAGTCTCAATTTCCTTTCTCGGATTTTGTGAGTAAGGGCTTTTACCTGACCTTTGATTGGGTTAATGTTATCACCGAATTATGGGGTAGATATAACACTTTTTTGGTCCAAAGATCACAAGATTACAATTCCATGGACTCAAAGATACAGAAGGGAACTTTTACCCATCACTTGGCTGCCCATATCTGTTTAGAGATGCCTCGAGAATTTGGGTTTGAAAGATTATCAAGGTCTCGGAGACTCAAGGAGTTAGAAATTGCTAGACCCACTAAAATCTCGGGACTTGCTTGACCCCAGGTTTTCGAGAGGTGTCAATTTTGCCACCAAAAGGGCCCATAGACTGGGCCTGGTTTTAGTATAAAAGATACATAAGTGTATTTACTCTTCAGTACAGTCTGATACCAATCAACTTTGTAGATTCTGTGTCCTTTACTTGATCCCCGGACTGGACGTTTTCATAGAGACTTAGGGCTTTTTTAGTTATTCCCGGTACTGGTGCCGATATATGAAAACGAGACTAAAATAAAATCCAGTCCAAAAAGATTTCTTTTCCCTTTAAAGCAACGAGATCAAAGTGAACTTTTAGTTTATTTGTGAATAATAAGACCCTCTTTCTTGGATATAAAACCTCCCTTACGCTGCTGTTTTTGCTGGTTATACTTGTATCCCCTCAAAAACTGATCCTTTCACTGTTCAAATTTGACTAAAAGGTTTTCATCAACGTATTTGTTTTGTTCCAGCAAGATTCAATATTCAACCTAAACTGACGGTCAGATATTTATAAATCCCACTCCGGTGTTGCTATTAGATATCACATACAAAGTCAGCCAACATGCTTAGAGCTCTTCGTGGTTCTTCCTTGCCACGTCAAAGGTTATTCCAATCATTGAAATCATCTTCTATTCGTGCTTATTCAACCTCCCAAGATGGTTTCTTGTCAACTGCCAACGCCACCTACATCGATGAAATGTACAATGCCTGGAAGAAAGATCCATCATCTGTCCATGTCTCTTGGAATGCCTACTTCAAGAACTTGGATGGCAATGTCCCACCAGCCCAAGCCTTCCAAGCCCCACCAACTTTGATCCCAACCCCAGCAGGTGGTGTTGCCTCCATCCCAAGTACTGGTAGTTTTGCTGGTAACGACGATGTCTTGTTACACTTGAAAGCCCAATTATTGGTCAGAGCCTACCAAGTTAGAGGTCACTTGAAAGCCCACATCGATCCATTAGGTATATCGTTTGGTGATGACAAGAGCACCTCCCTTCCAAAAGAATTGACTCTAGAGCACTACAATTTTACTGAGGCTGATCTAGATAAAGAAGTCCACTTAGGTCCAGGTATCTTACCAAGATTCGCCAAAGACGGTAAGGACACCTTGACTTTAAGAGAAGTTATTAACACTTGTGAGAAACTTTATTGTTCATCTATTGGTTTCGAATACATTCATATTCCATCAAGAGAAAAATGTGACTGGTTGAGAGAAAGAATTGAAATCCCACAACCATATAAATACACTGTTGACCAAAAAAGACAAATTTTAGATCGTCTAGTTTGGGCCACTTCATTCGAATCCTTTTTGTCTACTAAATTCCCAAATGACAAGAGATTCGGTCTAGAAGGTGCTGAAGCTGTCATTCCAGGTGTTAAATCGTTGATTGACCGTGCTGTTGAATTAGGTGTTGAAGATGTCATCATTGGTATGCCACATCGTGGTAGATTAAACATGTTGTCTAACGTTGTTAGAAAGCCAAATGAATCTATCTTCTCAGAGTTTACCGGTGTCAAAGAAATCGATGAAGGTTCAGGTGATGTTAAGTACCATTTGGGTATGAATTTCCAAAGACCAACCACCTCTGGTAAACACGTCAACTTATCATTGGTTGCTAACCCATCCCATTTAGAAGCTGAAGATCCAGTTGTTTTGGGTAGAACCAGAGCTGTTCAACAATACAAGAATGATGTTGGAACTTTCGACAAGGCCATTGGTGTCTTGTTCCATGGTGATGCTGCCTTCGCCGGTCAAGGTGTTGTTTACGAAACCATTGGTTTCTCTGCCTTGCCAGCTTACTCCACCGGTGGTACCATCCATGTTATCGTTAACAACCAAATCGGTTTCACCACTGATCCAAGACATTCAAGATCTACTCCATACCCATCAGATATCGCTAAGGCCATTAACGCTCCAATCTTCCACGTCAATGCTGATGATGTTGAAGGTTTGACTTTCATCTTCACTTTAGCTGCTGAATGGAGGGCAACTTTCCACTCTGATGTGATCATTGATGTTGTTGGTTACAGAAAATACGGTCACAATGAAACCGATCAACCTTCATTCACTCAACCATTGATGTACAAGAAGATTGCTGAAAAGAAGTCTGTTATTGACATTTACGAAGAACAACTGATCAAAGAAGGTTCATTCACCAAGGCTGACATTGATGAACACAAACAATGGGTTTGGAACATCTTGGAAGAATCCTTCGTCAAGTCTAAAGAATATGAACCAACTCCAAGAGAATGGTTAACTACCCCATGGGAAGGTTTCAAATCTCCAAAGGAATTAGCCACTGAAGTGTTACCACATTTACCAACTGGTGTGGATGAGGCCACTTTGAAGAGCATTGGTGAAACCATTTCAAGCTGGCCAGAAGCCTTTGAAGTTCATAAAAACTTGAAGAGAATCTTGGGTCAACGTAAGAAATCTGTTGAAACTGGTGAAGGTATCGACTGGGCTACTGGTGAAGCCCTAGCTTATGGTTCTTTGGTGAATGAAGGTTTCCACGTTAGAGTTTCCGGTCAAGATGTTGAAAGAGGTACTTTCTCCCAACGTCACTCTGTCTTACATGACCAGGCTTCAGAAAACACTTATGTTCCATTGAAACATGTTAGTGAAAACCAAGCTGATTTCGTCATTTCCAACTCTTCATTATCCGAATATGGTGTTATGGGTTTTGAATATGGTTACTCTTTAACTTCTCCAGATGCCTTCGTTCAATGGGAAGCTCAATTCGGTGATTTTGCAAACACTGCTCAAGTTATCATTGATCAATTCATTGCTGCTGGTGAATCCAAATGGAAACAAAGATCTGGTTTAGTCTTGACTTTACCACATGGTTACGATGGTCAAGGTCCAGAGCATTCTTCAGGTAGATTAGAAAGATACTTACAATTGACCAATGAAGATCCAAGGTACTTCCCATCTCCAGAAAAATTAGAACGTCAACATCAAGATTGTAACTTCCAAGTTGCTTACCCAACCACCCCAGCTAACTTATTCCACTTATACAGAAGACAATTGCACCGTCAATTTAGAAAACCAATTGCTATCTTTGTCTCTAAACAATTGTTAAGACATCCATTGGCTAGATCTTCATTAAGTGAATTTACTGGTGAATCCCACTTCCAATGGATCATTGAAGATATTCCAGCTTCAAGAGAAGAAGTAAAACGTGTTGTTCTGTTATCAGGTCAAGTCTACACTGCTCTACATAAGAGACGTGCCACTCTTGAAGACAACACCACTGCTTTCATTAAGGTGGAACAACTACATCCATTCCCATTCGCTCAAATACGTGATGCTCTAAATTCCTTCCCTAACGCTGAAGATTTGGTTTGGTGTCAAGAAGAACCATTGAACATGGGTGGTTGGTCATTCGCTGAACCAAGATTACAAACTGTTCTAAAGGAAACCATTCATAATGATAAGGTTGTTCGTTACGCAGGAAGAGATCCATCAGCTTCAGTTGCTGCTGGTTCAAAGGCCATGCACGTGGCTGAAGAAAATGCATTCTTGGATGATGTTTTTCAATCAAGATCAGAATAGATGATCATATTGCTTCTTTTATACATCAGAGAGTTATGAGTTTTTAGTAAATTATATATTTCATTAGTATTTAATCAATTATCTGTAATTACAAGGAAATCAAATGTACGATATGTATATATATTATTCATAATTTCATCTTGTACTAAACAACTAATTAGACGCCATAGGCATCGTTCAATTGATCACTTGGGTGCTTTTTAGCTTCTTCAACCTTAACCTTAGCCTCGTCAGCCAACTTTTGGGACTCGCTGCTCAATTTCTTTCCATGATGCTTTGCATCCTGTGCCACATCTTGAGCCTTATGCTTAGCATCCTGTGCTACATCCTGAGCCTTGTTCTTCAAGTCTCTGGCAGCTTCTTTACCTTGCTCCACAGTCTCATGGCCTAAATGCTCCTTGGCCTTTTCCTCAACACCTTTGGCGCCCTTAGCGTCATATGCATTCTTCACTTCTTCAGCAGTACCGGCAACTTTACTACCAGTCTCCTTCACTTGTTCAGTGGCATGATCAGCCTTTTCTTTCAAGACCTCAGCAGCGTTTTCGGTGGACTCGATGGTAGAAGCGGCAGCTTTGCCCACTTTGTGGTTAAGCTCGTTCAGCTTCTCCTTAGCGGTGTCCAATAGAGAATATCTTGGTCTTGTGGTTGTAAAAGCACGGGCAGTAATGAATCTATTTGGTCTGATATATCTGAACATTGCTAATTAATATAACTGTGATCAGTTAATCGAATTAGAGATTTTTTTTTCTTTCTTTTGGTTGGATTTGGTCTGGTATTTATATAACTTAATTTAAAGGATTGCTAATAGCAAGTTAAAAACGCAAATTCCACCCCCGCCCCTTTCTAGTCCCCCCTGTACTGGAACCAATTGTCAGTAAACTGTAATGGTTAATACTTTGCGCAGATTGTTCCAGAAGATTTAATATACACTCTATGACCTAATTGTGCAGAAGGGACTAGACAGCAGGTTTTGTCAGGTAGGGTTATTGGGTTGTTCTTGATTATATGGTACATAATTGTTTGTCTTTCAAACTGGGAGATGATGAGTGGTAAGTCTGAGCAATGTAGTACTCTGTTGTTGACTAATGTGTAGGATGATTCCCATGTTTTACTATAACAGCCTGTAGACAAATACTGAGCTCTAGAAGTTGAAGAAACAAGAGGCAAACTGGACATGTGCTCTGCCAATAGTTAACAGTAACTATATATATCTTTTTCGCGAATGTGTTTTGGACACAAATTATGTTTGATGATGATTTTATCTAAAGGAAGAAAGGAAGAAAGGAAGAAAGAAAGAGAAGCAATATTGTATTCAACTCTACGCTTCGAATCATTTGGCCTTGAAGTCCACAGCTTTTTGTTTACCACTTTGGATGGTATTTTTACAATGTTAGTCATTTAATGTTTTAGCCAGACTCTTAACTCATGCAGGTTGAAAGTGAAGAAGGTTAATTAAATTATTGAAGTGGCCACAGCTGGGTTAGGTTATTTATGCTGGCCGTCTATATTTCTAAACTCCCGAGAGCATTGAAATTAATGAAATTATGCTTTTCAAGCTCTGGGCTCAGTTATACATTAGCCAACAGGAGTGTTTTTCATTGGTTTGCAACTTCGTTGGTGAACACTGTCGCTGGTAGAATCCACCATCTTACTCCACAAGCCTCTTCTACTAAATCTCTCCAAACACTTCGAATCACTGTCCTATCTAAATTCGAATGATTTAGATCAACGGAGGGCATCTGGGATTAAGAGATCTCTATCTTTTCTACGCAAATGATCCTATCAAGTTATATTCGTACTTTCACTAAAACCCTGCAGCCCACACATATGTGTATGAATAATCAGGCTTTTACCAATGTTATATCCATACATCAAAATCTTCTAGTGGTAAGTACTTAGGTGTCTTTTTTTAATCTAATGAATCGATTCCATTCATATGCCATTATCATCTTTCATTGTATTGTTCTGAGATTTGTCCTAATACATTAACTGTAGGACCAATCGCTACTAACCATTTCCACCCATCCTTTAAATGATGACTCAATTTGGCAATATAAGAATACCACTTATTCTGGTAGTTCTCTTTTTCCCCTGTTTGGATGATCTATTTCACACAATAAAACGCCACCAGTGCCCCATAATTCGTATATTTTGCCCTAAACTCCGTTAATTTGTTATATAACTAAGGTCATAAGTGGGGTCTAACAACGGTTTTATAACGGCTTTATTATAACGGTTAAAACCGTTTAATTATAATAAACAAAAAAAAAAAAAATTTAAAATCTTCAAAAATCCCTGAAATTAGATCTAGTCACAACAACAACATTAAATACCAATAATATTATAATAATCAACAAGTTATATAACCACAGGATGTCCGAATCGGATTCAAAGAGGGCGTCTATGAACTCGGCAAACTCGCCTTCTGAGCCTGCTGTTGTACCACAAAATCCATTTGAACCTTCCACTTCCAAATGGCAACATTTTAAAGATTCCTTTAAACCTGCTGACCCTTCTTCTAAACCGAAAGAGGAAGATGAATACGTTGACAGATTTGAGTTGAGAGATTATAATGAACTTACGTCACTAGAAAAGACTGCTTTGAATACATCCAAGACCAATTTGCAAAAGAAACTGACTTTAAGACATTTGGTTATGATTGCCCTTGGTGGTTCTGTTGGTACTGGTTTATTTGTTAATTCTGGTGGTGCTTTAGCCACTGGTGGTCCTGCTGCTCTGTTGATTGGTTGGACGATCATTGCTACCATGATGTTTGCCACTTCTGTAGCCCTTGGTGAATTGTGTGTCACGTTCCCTGTCGCTGGTGGGTTTACAACTTTATCCTCACGTTTTGTTGATCCTTCTTTAGGTTTTGCCATGGGTTGGAATTATTGTTTACAATGGTTAATCTTATTACCTTTAGAATTAGTCGCTGCTGCAATCACGATCAAATACTGGAGAGATGATATTAATTCTGATGTTTGGGTTGCTGTTTTTTATGTATTTATCTTTGTTTTAAATTTACTTGATGTTAAATATTATGCTGAATCAGAAGTGATACTTTCTGCTGTTAAAATCCTTGCTGTTGTTGGATTTTTCATCTTGGGTATAGTTCTTGTTTGTGGTGGTGGTCCACATGGTGGTTATATCGGTGGTAGATATTGGCAAAATCCAGGTGCATTTTCAAATGGATTTAAAGGTGTTTGTTCAGTTTTTGTTACTGCTGCTTTTTCATTTGCTGGTGTTGAATTGATTGGTATGTCAGCTGCTGAAACGGAATCTCCAAGAGTTACCATTCCAAGGGCATCAAAACGTACTTTCTGGATCGTTACATTAACTTATATTGTAACTTTAATCCTTATTGGTTGTTTGGTTCCATATAATGATGATAGATTATTAAATGGTGATTCCATGGCCTCTGTTTCACCATTTGTCATCTCCATTCAAAACGCTGGTATCAGTGGGTTACCATCAGTAATGAACACTGTTATTTTATTAGCCATCTTATCCGTTGCCAATTCTTCAGTTTATGCCGCTTCAAGAGTCTTAGCTTCACTTGCTGATATTGGTGCTGCTCCTAAGATACTTTCATACGTTGATAGAACTGGCCGTCCCTTATATGCCACTTTTGTCACTTTATTCATTGGGTTATTATCATTTATTGCTGCTTCTAATAGGGAATCAGAAGTGTTTTTATGGTTATCTGCCCTATCAGGTTTATCCACCATTTTTGCTTGGTTATCCATCTGTTTATCCCATATTAGATTTAGAAGAGCTTTATATGTTCAAGGTAGAAACACTGGAGAATTGACATATGCTTCAGCTTTTGGTATTTGGGGGTCTGTTTATGGTGTTGGTATGAATTTATTAGTATTAATTGGTCAATTTTGGGTAGCTTTATTTCCTACTAATAAAGCAGATGCTAAATCATTTTTTGAAGTTTATTTATCATTAGCAATCTTTATTGTTTGTTATTTTGGTCATAAATTGATTAAAAACAATTGGATTTTATTCATTAGAGCTAAAGATATGGATATTGATACAGGTAGAAAACATGTTGATTTGGAATTGTTAAAACAAGAGATCATTCATGAAAAGAAAACTTTGGCTGAAAGACCAATTTATTACAGAATATTTGAAGCTATGTGTTGAAGATGTTTATGTCTCCAGTTCTTTCTTCTTCTTCTTCTTCATTACCTTGTTCTTTTGCATATAATATTCATTACCCCTTTTTGTGCCATAAATATTCATTATTGCATTCCAACTCATTGCATTGTTCATAATGGTCTCTTCCTGTATCCTTTTTGTTTATACGATTTAGGATATACCCAATAACACATACAATATCATTACAACATGGATGAGATGATAAACTATAGTAAATAAAAGTCCAGTAGACGTTTATAAGAAGTAATCAATGAGTAATGGCAAAGCTTTAATTGATCTCTCGATCTAAAATTGATTAATTCCTATCATTTTAACCTATAAAAGTTCTTTATAATGGAATTTATATTGAAAGAACAGTTTCATAACCTCCATCTTTATAATGAGGAGCAAAGAAAAAAAAATATGAAACATTCCCGAAACTTCAACCAAAACACCAAAAAGACACCAAAAGATCACCAAAATCCCTCTATTTCACCCTTTCCCACCACCAATCAAATCAATTTACACAATGAGCAACAAAGATATCGATGATTTATCTCCAGAAGATGATTCTTATAAACCTTCAGCTAAAAAAACCCTTGATGAATATACCAAATTGGATCAAGAAGATGAATCTTTAACCAAATGGAAAAAATCATTAGGATTAATAGGAGGTGAACCATTACCAATTACCCCTGGTGATGATAGAAAAGTTGTCATCTTAGCAATGTCCCTCTTGGTGGATAATGATGAACCAATTGTCGTAGATTTAACTAATGAAAAGACATTAGAAGAATTACCAAAGAAACATTTCAAAATTAAAGAGAAATCCATTTATAAATTAAAGATCAAATTTAAAGTCCAACATGAGATTGTCACTGGTATTAAATATCTTCAAGCTATAAAGAAAGCTGGGATTAGAGTTGATAAAGTTGAAGATCCATTAGGTTCTTATGCTCCATCTACAAAGGATAGACCATTTTATGAAGTGATATTACCTGAAACAGAAGCTCCAAGTGGATTATTGGCTAGAGGTAGTTACTCAGCTCAATCAAAGTTCATTGATGATGATAAAAACACTTATTTGACTTTAAACTGGGGTGTTGAAATTGTTAAGAATAAATAGATTTCTATATCCATGACCTTTGATTATATCATTGGTATGGATATTTTAGATCTTTTCATTATAATGACGTTAACTTTCTACAGATCATGTACGTATACTCATGCGATATTTTAGCTTCTCTAGATGTTACACAGTAGTTCTTGATTCAATGCTTTTTGGTGGTGTAGAACTTTCTTGAGATTGTTCATCTTGTTCAGGCTGTTCTTGAGGTTGTTCAGGTTGTTTTCGAGGTTGTTGCTGACGTTGATGTTGATGATGGTGTTGTTGGTGTTGGTGATGTTGGTGTTGGTGGTGTTGATGTTGGTGTTGATGTTGATGTTGGTTGTGGTATTGATGATGGTTCTGGTGTTGGTGTTGGTATTGCTTTTGCTTGAAGTTTGGGTTGTAGTTCGTATACTTGTTGTTATTATTATGACTATTACAATTGTTATTATGGTTTCTTGGTAGACCTTGCTCTTTGTAACAAGTATTGAAACCCTTGTGGTTATACCTCTTTTGATATTGTGGTTTAGGTTGGTGAAATTGCTGTGGATGTGGTCGAGGTTGGTGAAATTGTTGTGGCTGTGGTCGAGGTTGGTAACAGTATTGAGGTATTATAGGTTGTTGTTGAATATGCTGGGTAATGAATGGTGGATACATTTGTGGTTGAGGACGATATCCGTATGCTTGAGAATGATGCGATAATTGTGGATGTGGTATTCTTCTTGGGAGATCTGGAGAATGATAGCCGTTGGCGATATTATTAGCTTCTTCTTCCCCGTCTTCCTCCTCCTCTTCTTCTTCTTCCTCTTCCGCATTCTCTTCCTCTTCCTCTTCATTTTGGAAGATTCTATCACGTGCCATTTGATATAATGATTCTTTTGAAGCTCTTGCAGATTCTAATTCTTCTGTATCTATCACTGAAGTTACCTCTCCATCTTCCTCATTGGTTTCATCTCCTTCGTTTTCTTCACCATTTTTTTTATTATCAGTCCTTCTTTTCATCAGTTTGAACTCTTTAGGTGTAAATGTAATTGTGTCAGAGTAGTTTGGAATTGGAGGTGGACGTTGTGCAAGTATAGGTTTTTGTGCAATTATAGGTTGTGGAGGTAGGGAAGCAGGGATATAAGCAAATGATTGTGAATGTTGTGGTTCTGGCTGTCGTGGATGTGGATTATGTGGATGTGGATGTGGTTGTTGGATTGATGGAGGGATATGAATATGTACTTGTTCATAAGAACCTTTTCTTTGACCATGAGTAAAATGGTTAGGAATTGAAGAACCTGGGTTTAAAGGTTGTAATGAAGTATCAAATGGGATCAATGATAATGGATATGGTTGGATCAATGGGACACCAATTTGTTTAAATACCAAGATTGAATTACCTTCATTATTTAATGTATGACCTAATGAATAATAAGCAGCAGTATGATGTGTTAACATTCTATAATATGAATTCATTGGTGATAGTAAATAAGAATCTGTATTTGAAGCAATAAAATTGATTAAATCTTGTTCTAATGAAAGTACAAACAAACGATCTTTTGAACCATGTAGAGCAGTTTGTAATGGTGGTGAAAGCACAGGAGGTGGTGGTAATCCGGCATTGATCTTTGATGGTGATGGTGATGATGTTGTTGATGATTGAATGGATTCCTTGTATGATTTCTTACCAACTTTAGGTTCCCTTTGATTGAATGCTAATCTTGGTTCATTAATGGAAACTTTCTCCACAGACTCTACAAGTTCATCTTCTTCAATAGCAATCTTTAACATCATTAAATTGTTAGTGAAAACAGGACTTTTGAAAGAATTTAAAGAATTGAATTAAAAAACTCACCATTTATCCCAAAAACCCTTTGAACTTCTTCTTTTTGTATTCTCAATTTGTTCTTAAAACAATCTCTTTCTTGATCTTTGTGTTTATAACTTTTTTTGCCCAAAACAACCATAAAAAAGAAAAAAATTTCAAACACAAAAATATAAAACGAGTTCGAGGAATTTAGCCACGTGACCTTTTGATCCTCTTTCAACAAAAAAGACAAATTAAACAGAAACAAAGGAAATCAAAGGAATTAAAAGAGAAAGAAATAAAGAAAATCAGTGGCAAATTTCTCTTTTTGATTTGATTTTAAAAGAAACAAAAAGTATAAAAAGTCATTGATTTTGATATTTAAAAAGAAGAAGAAGAAGATCAATTTCATTGTTTATCCATTTCTTTCTTTTTTGCTTTTAAGACCTTCTTCTTTCTCTCCCTTTCAAAATTGCCGCCAATTGGAATCATTCCCTTAAAAAGGGTTAAATTTGTTTAAATCAATTGATAAGAACAAAAATGGATGATATCAGAGCTAAAAGATTAAACAAATTAGATCAAAAGTCTCAAGAATCTTCAAAAACCAGTAAAGAATCTGGATCAACAACAACAACAACTTCAATTACTCCACAAAATTCATCATCATCATCATCATCTTTATCAAATAATGTGGAATTGAAAAAGTCAAAGATTGATTCATCAATGAATCAAACAGATATTCATTCATGGGCTGCTAAAGAATTAGGTTATATCTTAGGTGTTACATTGGATCCTGAAATCAATTCAACTAATTCAGAGTTGATATTCTTGGAATCAACTTTTGCTGAATTAGTTGAAGAAAATCAAGATCCTGTGTTTACTAAAGAGATTATTGATCGTGCAATCATTGAAAGATTATCAGAAATTGGTGTTGATAATCCCTTCAGATATTTAAAGAATTCATGGGAAAAGACATATCAAACAAAAAGATTGATTAAATTAAAAGATCCATTAAAAGAACAAAAATTGGTAATTTTAAATGAAATTGATAGATTAACTTCAAGTTATGGTTTAGTTGCTTTTCAAATTCCAGATATGTTTCAAAATGGTAATGTTACAAATTTTTTAAAAGATATAATCAGTAATGAAAATCAATATAGTGAATTCTTGATTCAAATTTTAAATAGAGCTAATGAAGATGGTACAATTTTGGAATTTTTGAATATCTTTGTCCCTGGGTTATCTAAATTGATCCTTGATTTAGATTTGAATAATCCACAATATCCATTGATTTTGAATATCTTTCAATTGTTACTTAATGAGAAATTTGTTGCTGCTGTCTTTACACAAATTGAAGGTTTTAAATTAAGTTCTAGAATTCAAGAACCATCAAAATTTGAATTATCAACAATCTTGGGTCCAATCTTTAGATTATCACCATTACAACCTTCAGTGGCTCAAACAAATTTCGATAGAACAACAGATAAATCCAAATTACAAATCAAACAAATTGGTGAATCTTTACAATCTGAACATAAAGTATTACTTGATAGATTATTTTTCATTGTTAATAAGATTGTTCGAGGTTCAGAAACTTCTAGAAATGATTTACTTGAATATTTCGCCACTATCATTAACAAGAATCATTTGAGAAGAGGTGACCATGCTGATTTTAACAAATTATCTTCTAATGCCTTCATGATTAATATTAGTTTGATCTTTATCAGATTATCACAACCATTCTTAGATCCATCTTTCACCAAGATTGATAAAATTGATTTAAATTATTTCAATAAGTCTAAATTAGTTGATCTTACAGAAGAAACAAGAACAAATTCAACATCTTCTGAAGCAAATGAATTCTTTGAAGCTAATAAAATTGAAGAAAGACCAAATTTCATTTCTGATTGTTTCTTCATTACTTTGGCCTATTTACAATATGGTATTGGTGGTACTATCTTGACAGAAACCAAACTGAAACAAAGGATCAAATCATTAGAAGATTCTGTTGACCAGGTGAAGAGAAGTGCCAACTCCAATAATCCATTACAAAGATTTGCTGCTATGCAACTACCAAGATTAGAAAAATCATTAGCTGATATCAAATCTCAAAAGGATGCATTAACCTCATTTTTCGTTCATAGAGACTTACAATTAGAAATTTTTGATTTTATTGCTGGTGCAAGTGCATTCTTAATAAGAGCTATTGATCCAAACCATAAATTCCCACAACAACAAATTTCATTACCATTGATTCCAGATGTTATTGGTGTTGAAAATGCTGATAATACAGAATATTTCCGTGAAAAATCTCCATCACCATTTAAGTATTTCCCAGAATATGTGGTTGAAGGTATCGTCAATTATGTCCAATATATTTCCAAATACATTGCAAGTCCCTTGATAATGAATCCAAGATTGACTACATTTGTTGAATTCGCTGTTGTTTTCTTACGTTGCCCAGAATTGATTGGTAATCCACATTTGAAAGGTCGTTTAGTTGAGGCTTTATTCATTGGATGTTTACCTACTCAAGATAATAGACCTGGTTTTATGATTGAAATTTTCGATACTAATGAGATTGTCACAAGGCATTTATTATATGCATTATTAGAGTTTTATGTGGTTGTTGAAAAGACTGGTTCTTCTTCACAATTCTATGATAAGTTCAACAGTCGTTATCATATTTCTTCCATATTGGAACAACTTTGGAAGAATCCTCATTATAGAAACCAATTAATTTATCAAAGTGAACAGAATGAAGAATTCTTTATTAGATTCGTTGCTAGAATGTTGAACGATTTAACCTTTTTACTTGATGAATCTTTAAGACAGTTAGCTGAAATTCATAACATTCAAGTTGAATTAGAGAAGAGACAAAAAGGAGTTTCAAATATGGAAGGTACCAATGAAGAACTTGCAGCAAGACTAAACTCTGCTGAAGGTCAATCAAGATCATATGGTGGGTTAGCAAACAAGAGTATAGATCTATTTGGTATTTTCACAAAGGATATCCCAAGAGCTTTTATCAAACCTGAAATCGTGGGGAGATTAGCCAATATGTTGGATTATAATTTAGATGCATTGGTTGGTCCCAAATGTACAGATTTAAAAGTGAAAGATCCAGAAAGATATCAATTCAATCCAAAGAGTTTATTATTGAACATTTCAAAAGTCTTTGTTAATTTAGCTGACGAGGAAGAATTTGTTGATGCCGTTGCCCAAGATTCTAGATCATTTAAGAGATCTTTATTTACAAGAGCTGAAGGAATCTTGAGAAAATGGGCATTAGCTTCTAATGAATTTATTAACAAATTGGTTTATTTCGCAAACATGGCAGAATCTAAGAGATTATCTGAAGAAGAGGAAGAACAAGAATTAGGTGAAGTCCCAGATGAGTTCTTAGATCCATTGATGTACACATTGATGAAGGATCCTGTGATTTTACCTTCTTCAAAAGTCAACATTGATAGATCCACTATCAAGGCTCATTTATTAAGTGATTCTACAGATCCATTTAATAGAATGCCTTTAAAACTGGAAGATGTCATCCCTAATGAAGATTTGAAGAAACAGATTGAAGAATTTAAGAGAGGTAAGAAAGATGTAAAGATGAACGATGTTTGAAATTTTAATTTAATGTCCATTTATAGATTAATCCTGTAGTGATGTTTCTTTCTTCTTTTGAATCTTTGTCAAATATGTCAACGTATCAAACTTTCCCTCATCAAGAAACAATACCCAAACTCTACAATATCATTCTAATAAATCATCTTCATTAGAATAAGCAAATGTACAATAACCCACCAAAATAATTTTTATTTTATAAAAACTTTATTAAAACATTATACCTCATAAAATCACAGTTTCATATTGTATTCAGAGATACTTAAGCTTTAATAGCGTATTTTCTTTGAGGGAAGGCACTTTGTTTCTTCTTTTGCTTTTCAGTGACTAAAGAAGCTTCATGTTTGGTCAATCTTCTTCTGATGGCTCTAGTTTTCTTGGCTCTTAAGTCTTTTGGTTGGTATTTCTTACCAGCGTAGAAAGCTCTAACGTTTTCTCTTTGGTTCAAGTTGATGACAGTTAAAACTCTAGCAATGTCTTTTCTGACAGTGTTAATCTTTGGTAATGATGGACGAGTTAGTTTTTGAACCTTCAAGTTGGCCAATTCTTGTTTCAAAGAAACTAATTGTTCTTCTAATTGTTCTTTTGATTTAGTTCTTAATTCGTAAGCTCTGACACCGGCCTATGGATTTAAGTTAGTAAAACATGTTCATAAAGTTTGGGGATTTGATGTTAACAGAGAGATGTTCGAACAGAGTTGATGTGAAAGTTTATTTGAATATGGGTTTATAAGGTGAATGGGTCTCTTTCTGGTTCCACTTATGAGTTTATAGATCTTGTGACAGTATTTCAATATCTCCTCCAAGTTGGAATGATCAAGCAGGGAACATTTTGTCTCATTGGTCCTTGTATACATCTTTCTTTTAATACCAGATGGATCAGTTTTACACTATTTTGGGATAACACAATAATGGTGGGAACACTTGGGGATTTCTAACAAAATAACATGACTCTCTTCTCTATTTGAAGAAACACTACTCTGGAACTCTTGATAGCTCTTCTTTTAACGTACCATTTTGACTATTATGAAGATATAACTTGATTATTTGGTAATAACAGAGAAATTGTGTTTGATTTTTTTTCACTTTTCACTAAACCTGCAAAGTTCCCAACCAAAATCACAAATGAGGGAATATTCGCGAACGGGAAAGAGACAAAATCCCACCAAAATTTCCAAAGTTTTTGAGTCGGGACAACATTTGGTTAATTGAAATTCGCGGAATTTGAAGAAAAATTTCACAGTCACCATGTTTGTGTATGTAGGTGTCTGGATGTTGAACCCCTAGATATAGTCACGTGAATGGTGAACCTACAGAGTTTCTTTGAAATGATGACACAAAAACAAAAAAAAAACAAAAACAATGACACAAAAGACACACTCACGAGTCACTACTATAAAGTTAAAAAATTTACATTCCAAAGATTATAAAGGATAATATAAGCATTGAATGTTGGTTGGTGTCATTTAATGTTTGATTTTGGCTTTAACAATATTCTCAAACAATTTTGGAAAGTTGAAAGTGTCTACCAGCGTCTGTCGATTGTGACATTTACATAGGAACCTTATGATGGCAATATGTCAGATCATGAGTTAGTTAAAATTTGATACTCTCAGCTTTACTGTGCATGTAAAAGGGAGATTTGTATTTTCTAACTTATTTTTGATTTTGATTGATTGATTGATTGATTGACTTAGTGGTAATTTAAACTACTCTTTTCAATACATGAACCTTTGTTATGGATCATCAATGATACCAGGAATATACTTGAAATACTGTACTGTAGGTAAACGACGCCCAATTATGAACTTGACATTTCATTGGCATTGCTATCCGCTTATATCAATATTATTGTGTTGAGATTACCGGATATTACATTGATTTATGGTTGTAAAGTGCCCTCAGTCTTCTAATTTTGAGGTTCAAAAGAAGACATGTATGCACAGAATGATGTTATATAATTGCCACACAAGAATAAGCAAATGATAGAAACAAGGAGTCTACGATATACAAAATACAAACTCCATAAACATATTTGCAAACTTGTCTATTCAGAAACTATAAGAAAAATTCATTCTTCTTAATTGAATATTCAATACAAATTAAATTATAAAGAAATTAAACAAACTAAGTGAAGAAGAATCTCCCTTTTTACCTCTTTCTTTTTTCTTTACCCTTCTTCATTCTCTTTAAATTCCAGATTTCATGATTGTTTTTGTGTAGACAAAACAATTTAAGAAGAGTTCTTCAAGTTTGTACTTAACCATTCCAAACCTTCGTACAAACCATCACCTGAAGTAGCACAAGTGGATTGGATGTACCATGGTCTTTGACGAATTGAATGTAAACCTAATTTTTCTGTGATTTCAGCAGCATTCATAGCATTTGGTAAATCTTGTTTGTTGGCAAAGACCAATAATAAAGCATCACGTAATTCATCTTCATTCAACATTCTTTGTAATTCTTCACGAGCTTCAGCAATACGATCTCTATCGTTGGAATCAACAACAAAGATAATACCTTGGGTGTTTTGGAAATAATGTCTCCATAATGGACGAATTTTATCTTGACCACCGACATCCCAAACTGTGAATGAAATGTTTTTGTATTCAACAGTTTCAACGTTGAAACCAATGGTTGGAATAGTAGTGACGATTTCACCAAGTTTCAATTTGTATAGAATGGTGGTTTTACCAGCAGCATCTAAACCAACCATCAAAATTCTCATTTCTTTGCGACCGAATAGGCCTTGCAATAATTTGGAAATTGATAAACCCATCTATTTTGATTGTTAGTATATGTTTGATGAAGGTAGTGAATGGTTGATTGAGTTGTTATATTAAAGCAAAGATGTAATGATCATCATGACACAAAAATATATGTATATGGTTGAAGATAAGG